>LUCH01001506.1:7990-21296 GCA_013368495.1 Paragonimus heterotremus
ACAAGCCCGACCACCTCGACAAGGTAGCAGTATAGGTCGGGGACTTGACGTTCGACAAATGATCGAGATTGATCTTTCAAATGGTTTCCGCAATTTTCATTCTTATGGTTTCTTTGGATGTTTTCAAGCATGCTGAACTAGTTCGTCCATTTGTAGTTGCTCAGGAATCCGTCGATTGGTCTTTAATCTGTATGTCTGGTTAAAACATCTAGTGATAACTTCCATTTATCGCTGATATCTAGGTGGGCAGACTTTCTCTTTTGTTGTCAGCTTCAAGGTAACAGCTTGAAACAGCACACCTAGTTGGTTGCTGTCCAGCACGGCACGACGTCGAGATAAAGTCACGCTCGACAAAAAATTGGTCTTTCCGATTTTCGATTAAATACACTCAAAACAGTATCAGACCAGTGGTTGACTCGATTTCATGCGATCACGTCATTCGGAATTCACCGAAGTGATACTGGCTTGAGAGATTTGCTTATTTCACGTGCTGATGTCATAACTGCCTACCTATGCGGTAAGGCAAGGGACCGTCGATCTGTTTTGGCGTTGTTTTCCGGTGCGTCCGTAGATCGTTTTGTAATCACTCCGGCAACGTAGACCTATCATTGTGTTGTAACTGGTAAACGGCGTTCCTCTCTATTTCCCCAGATGTATTGTATCCCTATTTCACATGTGCCTTCAATGTGAAATCTTCCACCTTGGCGTCACTAGATAAATCTTGTTTATCCCCTGAGCTTACTTGAACACCAATCCCAAATACTTCTAGCTGTTAATTTGGATTTGCTGGCAACTGTTGAGAGGTCACAAAATCTAGTCACATCTACAGCCATTCCTTGAGCTAAGTTGCGATCTATGGCGATTTTGTTCGCGTGTTATCTGGAACACTGGAAACATTGACACAGCTATTGCGTTTAATTGTCCGCAATGCATTGATCATCTAAGGGGCTTATTCGGGCTAAAATAATTTCGGATTTGTTTTAAAAGTTGAGACGTTAGAATATGCAGACTTACAAAAACGGGGTTTCTCATGAATGATCGAGAATATTTGTTCGTCCGCGACTTCCTCTTAACCTGTGTATTTGGTTTAGGGACTCTTAGGTGTCGTTGACAAAACGTAGGTTTCTGAATTTTATGTTGTCATCGGTATTTATTGACTGTGAAAGATGGAAACCTGTATGTTAAACAGGTGTCGAGACGTGGTGGGCTATCCAAATTGGTTGGCCGATCCACACAACTCCGGCTGTGCGCGGAAGAGAGGAAAGATCCGTGCGTCATTTCGGTGGTATTGTTTGGTCTGTGGAGGCTGGGTCGTTGTTATGAACTGCGTGGATTGACAATTGATGAAAAATTACTAACGCCTGGCGTTCACTATAACCCGACTTAGCTACTACGGTTGCACTAACGATTTGCGTTATCACGGCCTATACGACGACGCACGTACTACCGCAGATGAAGGAGACAGGAAGACAGGGAACCTTCAGTCAAGGGTATATTTGATCTCAACCAAACGTTTGCAAATACACTGGAAACTCCACCGTATTTATAATGTTCAAGCGGAGGCTCATACAATGTGGAGGCTCACAACGTGGGGAGGCTCATACAGTGTTAAACAACATTTTTGGGTTAATTGTGGCATTATCCCAACAGCCGTGGCAGGTGCATGTTTTATGTTGGCCAACTATGTCACAGCTTTTCACCTAGACGCTGGCAACCGATGGCCTCAGTGGTGTCACAACTGAAGCCACTCACCGCGGGTCGTCAGTTGGTCTGGCATTTTTTGCTCGACTAGTCGCAAACGCCCCTCTCAACTCCTGTTGCGTCCCACGTCGGGACTCTTATGTCTCTTCGGTTATCGGGGTCCACTCTAGAAAGGTATTTTTTGTCGCTTACTACATAACAGTCAGCGAGAAAATCAGGGTGCAGTGCCAGTCGTAATTCGGTTGAGAATCGAAATTGAGACACCGCGAATTTAAGTGAAATCGCAAAGAATCTGCTCTACAAAAATGCTATTTGATTATTGTACTGTCTGATCGTTTAAGTCCAGTTGTTTTTTGTGTTTCGTTTTTCAGGGACCGCATCACTTTCGTGTCGTAGTGCTCAGTCTGTTCACTGTGGTCATTACTCCGCTGTGCATGATTTTCAAGGTTCAGCGATTGGCCAGCATGAGTGCTTTTGCACTTTTTTTCTATTCTTTGATGGTGATACACGTGAGTCGTTTTTATTGTATTAGACATTTTGCAACGTTTCGGCGTTTACTTATTTAAGTTGGAGGCAGTTTGAATCAGAAAACAGTTTTGATACAGTAAATTACACGCACCACAACGTCTCATCTATTTTTGAGTTGTACCTTAGTAGTTGTGCATTATGTGGTGGCCTCTATTTACCGCCAGGAGTGGCCGCAATGCACCTTGTTGTTTTCATCGTACACTGGGGTTTACAACATCTCTGACCGCTTTTATTTTCTCGCTACGCATCTCTTCTCGTTGACTGTATCCTTTACACTGTTTCCAAGTACTTTATTTATAAAGCACAGTGAATAGACTCAATTTCATTGCTTGACTGTAGGACGTGAGGGATACCATGAAGATCTTGGTCGTCGTCTTACTTAAATCAAGCATTGCCTTACGTGAGAATTGTACACTTGCGTTCTCATTTTTTGCAACAAACTGTCAAACATTTTAACGTATTGGAATCGAGATTTGTTTGTTATCAATGTGTAAGTGGTTTTCTTTTTACAGATCGAATGATCCTCTTGAAAAAAACACTGGGATCGAGTGTTGTTCTGTTTGTTGATCTCACTAGTTATGTATATCTGTTTGTCCGGACTGCAAATTAGAATGCAGTCGTCAAGTTTATGTAATTACTACTGCATGATTTCGTATCGCCCATGTCAAAATAACTGCGTTTCGCCACAGTCGTTTTCGAATGCTGCCCTGGTTGCTGGGTAGTCTTTGTGGGAATGCAGTAACCGTCCCACCAACTTTTTTCAGACGTTACTCACAAGCTAATCTGGTCAAGTGTCTAAGTATAGTTACTAATGAGTGGTTGGAGATTTGGTTAACTGCAAGTTGAACATTCCTCACACTTGTTCACAGCTCTTACCTTCAAGTAGACTTTCCAGCCAGCCTTTTGCGAAAGGAACACTAAACTCAAGTTTTGCCGTTGGTAGAACTCGTCAGTGGTGCATATCATCGACACGGTCGGGTTTTAGCTTCCGGCCATATCTTCATGGTGAAGCCATGTTGACCACTGCACCAATGACTTACTAGGCACGGCCAGCTTATTGTATCTCAGTGTTCAGCCACTTTCTTCTGTGAGTTATGATAAAGTTATAAAGTTATACGAATAAGTAGTGACCAAATTACTCCCTTCGGATTACCTTCACTGTCTTTATTTACTGTAGATGGTATTTGTCCTCGGTGGACCGAAGTTTATTCTAAGGTTCCCGCTGTCTCATATGAATTGGTGGCGTCCGGCAGGCCTCATACAGTGTTCACCCATCTTCTTCGCATCTATATTTTGTCAAACGTGAGTCGACTCAAAATAAGTATGTGTTTGTGTTTCGTATGTGATATATTTATGCCTACGTATTGGTTCATCAAGAGGGATTACTGCAGGAGTTGACCAGAAAATGTCCTCTTCCGCATAGTGATCTCTTGAGGAAGAAACAACTGAATACGTATATCGATGATATCTGTGACACCATTACGGAACGTGTTTGATTATTTAGGAAGCACTTTGTTTGTTACTGTTTGTACAGTGTTTTTTTCTTTAAATATCGTGCTGTTGTATTGTGTGGGTTTTAAAAGGTTCGCGTTGTCATCGGTGACTTGCATACAGCTTCTGTGTATACTGTACCACATTCAATGAAACAACAGGCTAGTTCATGGGAGCATCCTCCCCTGTAGGATATACGCACCAGATTTAGTACGAATGAAGTCAAACAGTTTGGGCGTCCTGTTTAACATGTCATTGACAAATGGATTGAGAATAGCATAACGTTACGAGCAAGTTGTAATAATCTACGTTTCAACCACCTCGGGTGGCCTTCCTTAGGAGTGTTGTAGTCGAAATCACGTTAACAAAGAAACAGAGGTCACATGAGATTTGCCGTGGTTAGATCATTCTGCGCTGCATCTGAATTGATTGGTCCAATCCTCTGCCTATTAAGTGGGGATGAGACTGATGTAAATAAGACACGTCTATTTCTGGTGTTGTTTATCCATCCACGCCACAGTGCAGACAGGGGTTTGCTATCATTGCGATTAATACAGGCTTGTTGCGTGTAAATCGTGAGGGCTTCAGCACAACACTTCGTGTGCCTTTTGTGTTCGGCAACACGTACTTTCAATTGTCTGCTTGTCTCTCTAACGTAGCTGATATTGCAATCACCGCATTTGATTTCGTAGACACAGTCTGTCTGATCACCTATAGAAACTGGATCCTTCGGATGCACCACCAATCATTCTAAGGTATTATCTAACCGGAATACGGTCCGTATAGCGTACTCAGAAAGTATGGACCGAATTTTTTCAGACGTTTGTTCACGACACGGGATTTGCACAGTAAACTTGAAAGTTCTGTTCGTTTTGCTCTCCTCCTTAGTTGACATGCGCTTAATTGTTTTCTCAATAAACGCGTTTGGATAGTGATTAGCAGCAAGAATTTCTTTGATATGAGTAATTTCTGTTGTTCTGGAGATTTCAGTGGTGCAGATCTTATTAGCTCTATTAACGAGGGATTTAATGACCGTTCTCTTCATACCGATTGGATGTGACGTTGAAATTGAGGTACTGACTAGAATAAGTTAGTTTGCGGTACACAGAAACCTGAAATCTCTGTTGTTCATCAACTTTCACGATGCAGTCTAGAAAACTAAGTGAGCGCTCCTTGGTTTCAGTTTCCAATGTGAATACAATACCGTTGCATTTTGAGTTAAGAAACTGTAAGAATTGGTCGCGAGCGGTCCGTCACCAAATTCGTAGAGGGCAGATAAATTCGCTCATCACTTGCGTTTCTAGGTGTCCGAGGAATAGATTGGCTACTGTAGGTGCAACAGGGGAACCCATTACCACACCATCGGTTTACTTGTACAGTTTTTGTTGACAGTGAACAGGGTTAGGTGCAAGAAAAATTCAAGACCAGATACAATTTCAGAAGGTGGTAAATTAGTACGTCCACCAAGAGAGTCATTATCTGATAATTCTTTAACAACATCAGTACTAAGTTTTATTGGTACGTTAGTGTAAAGAGAGGTCACGTCAAAGGTAAGAAAAGTTTCGTCACCACATAATGTCACGTGTTCGAGTTTGTCAACAAAACCAAAAGAATCTTTAACGTTGCTTACCAGCTTGTTCTGCAACGGTTTGATTATGCGACTGATGAACTTGGCCAACTTGTAATTTGGACTGGTAGTGTAGTCAACAATAGGTCTAATGGGTATTCCTGTGTGATGTAATTTTGGAAGACCATGGAAACGCGAATGACGTTTACTTTTTGGATTGAGTATGAACCAGGTAGACTGCCCAAGTTTTTCCTTAATGCCCCGAAGGAATTTGCTGGTCTATGCTTTGACATTATTAAGAAGTGTATTGGCCTTCTGCTCACTGATCTCTTCATATGGCTCAGTAATTAAGTGCTCCAACACTTTCTTTCAGTAATCTTCTTGGTGAAGAATTACTGTGATGTTACCTTTATCGGCCTTAGTGGCGTGAATCGACCGATCCTTCTTGATGAAACCAGGAGCACTCTGTTCTGCATTGGTTAAGTTTGAGACAGTTGGCTGTTGTCGTTGTAAAACGCTTGCAATTCGGAATCGTACATCATCTGCAACATCTGTGGTCAGTTTACTTAGAGCAGGTTCAATTTTGGGAATTTTATCTACTGGCTCAAGTTGCTTCCGTTGAATGTTGAAATTGAGTCTTTTTTAAGCAGGCTTATCTGGTTCATATTGAGGGGTCGCGATGAGAGACTCATAATCACGTTTTCTGAGAGACGCTGTGTTACAGCATGTGGGGCAGAAAGAACTTGATTTAATTTTCCAAAATGCTTATCAAACTTTCTTTTTTGCCTTCGCGAAAAACGTTAATTCACGCTGATTAGTCAGCTCCATGACAGGTCTGAATGTCGTGCGGTAAAACATGATGGATGAGTCCGTCTAGATTGTCACAGCGGAAACGTATGCATTCCAGGTGGTAGGTAGTCGAGTGTACGCGTTGTCACTTCGGCGAAGAAGCATGCCAACTGGATCAATCACCACGTGTTCAATGTTCGTTGTATTTCCGAGAAAGTATTTCCACCTTCTCTGCTAATCAAATCGCCAGATTTCAGCGTCCGTTCAAAATGTGCAGCAATGATAGTCTCACATATTTTTAAGGCAACGCGTCGATCGCATATTGCTGATTTTGCGTGGGCACTTTTGTCAATATAACCCATGATTTGTTGCATGTGGTGTACGGACCCCCCTGGGTAGAGCACTGCTTGCCTGTGTAGTAACGCACGCACGTTCTCCCACAATCGCCCAGTGAATGGGGAAATCTTTTGGTCCCATTCGCAATACCCTACTGAGGTGACTAAATGCAATATTTTCTTTTGATGCAACCAACACTAGCCTTGCGCAAGATTGGTAGTGGGTCGGGACACGTTAGTGATCAGCTGTCTCACCTAGATTGAGTTCTGGTCTTCAGGAAATAAAGTGGTGACGATAAACGCCCTAACGCTTCTGAGGATGTGTAAAATCAAATTAGAGTCAAAGCGGTAATCTTTGGTTAGATATGGAGGTTGGTTTCTCTGGGTTTCTGTTTTTCTGCGATAGTTCCATGGGTCGGACGAAAATGAACTCTTTGGAAACATAGTCTCTTGCCACTAGTTGTTCGTTATGAAGAGAAGCAGAAGGAGATTTTAGACGTGATGCTATGGCGCACCTGCCTCGGCACAGGAAGCCTAATAGTTTCCGGTCTACATATATTCCGGAAACTTACATGGTTGTGCAGCATAGAGTTGTGTAAAAGGTGACTATTTCCTTATAGAAATCATCTCTACCGTTATTTTTTTGTTACTGGTCCTCCCATTCCTTTTCTTTTCGCTCACAGATTTACAAAAACTCTGAGCAGCTGCAGGTTTGCGTTGGTTAACATCGGCTGGAGACTTTGATCCCAGTGAGTCCAGTAGTCCGCCGGCCTGACTGCATAGCTCGACCTGTCGAACACGTGTTGCATACGGACGTACAATCCCTGTCGCTGGTTCAGAACCAGCCGAAGCCCGGAATTTAGACGTTTTATATTAGTAAAACAATGAACCTGTTGAACCGAGTAGATCATAAAGCAAATTATCCACTGTTTAATCAGAACAGGCTTTATTTTTGATGCAAAGTATCATTAATCAGCGATAAACTTGCAACAGGGTGAACCCTAGCGACTTGACTACCGTTGAAGTAACACAGCACATAGTTCAATTAAGCAACTACCCAAGGTGCAGCTGCTCGTGTCAGTGCTATTTATTCAATAAAAATAAAAGAGTGTAATTTTATGTCCAATGTTTCCTATATACTCAAGTGACTCGCAACACAAACTTTTTCACAGAATTTAAGGGATTTATAACAAGTAAAAGTTACCACTGTATGGGCGTTCATTCTTCAGTGATGTAGTTGCCATCGGTTTGTCCAGCTCACTTCCCTTCATTGCGCACTATTGTTATTGCCATCTTTTTCTCGTGTTGCAGAGTGCTAAGACGGATCCGTATTTCTTACTGTGAGAACGCCGTTGCATATTTTTACTGAACAGTGTATGTTCCTCGCTTATCATTCCTTTGGCGAATTATTATTCGTCTACCTCTTTATGGGCAATTTGGCTAGTGTATGAAGGATGTGCGGAGCAGTGCCACACGTACTTCCTCTTCGATACAGTCTCGTCCGCAAGTCACGTGACGTTAACTGACGCAGCTGACATACTATCCTTTAATGAAAACACGAATAGTTCATTTAGTGCTCATGTGTGATTAGTTCGAAAACCCCTAAATACATTCGCAATGTTAGATAATAGACCAGCGTAATTAATCACATGCTTTTTCGAAGCCAGGTGATCACAGAACACAGTAACAATGCGGCGTTCAATAGGGGGCGATATGGCTGGTCGTTAGCAGATGACCAATCAACGGACAGCAGAGGAATATGGAACAACACCATCAATAGGTCAACGGAAAGCAAAGAATGTTTCAGTAGTCGACACAACCGTTCTCCATAAAACCATGACGGAGCGCTTTACCCTAACACCTGAAACAGAAATTGCCACTCACAAGAGCACAGCCTTTAACTATCCTGAAGTGGTGGGTCTGACGTTCTCATTGTGTTAAGACATCTTGTGGGTCACATAATTGTCTGAAAATTCTCTTAAAATCACAAGCAACTATGTGACGAACAGCTGTTTTCGGTAATTCTTTCTCACATCAATACAACTAAATAGATTCTATCAAGCCGTCGTAAAACAAACTTCAAAAAACAAGAATTGACTTAACTAATGACAGTGAAGGGTACTACTAGATTCCACACAGTAATTTGTTAGTCCCGGACCGGACGTTGACTGGATGTTAGGTCACACGATCATGGTCGAATATTTGTGTGTGGCTAGGTTGGATGAGATTGGTCCGTGATCACGGAAGCTGCAGGGACTGAACAATTTACTTCTGAGAGCACAGGTTGAGGTTACGTAATCCGGTAACAATCGTTTCGGCGCTCGCTAGAATGTGCTGACGGACTGTTTTTGGTTGAAGGTTAGCAACCCTGCAGACAACCCGGAATGCTTTGGTGACGTCTATACAATGGTTGTGTGCAACAATGGCGCTAGTAATTGATTTACGACAACCGGTTCCGATCCAAGCTGGATGATATTTCTTGATCCTTTTCGACATACGTGCAATTCACCGTATCACACAACCGCCAAGTAGTTAGCCGAAATTCTAGAGCCTGTACGACGAAAATTATGTTTACGTAGCCTCCTTGGCATTTTCGGGTTTGTGGGCTCCCTGAGGGGTATTAATGTTAGGCATTGGCACATGGGCCCCCTTGATCCAACTTCGCTATTCACAAATGTTCCGTTGGTGGAGATAATTAACTTTTTTTGTGATAAGTTAGAACAGCCGGAAAGCATGTTCGGATTACAAAAATCAGACTTAAAAGAATCACTTTCACAGTCTATTTTCAATGTTCAGTCCGTGTTCACCGGCTGACTGTGTCGACAATCGGATAGCATTAGAATCCCATTTAGGTCCATTACTGGCAGACGTATTCATGGGAAAATTCGAATCCTTACTTCAGTGGATCATTCAGGATTTTCATATACACCACCGGTATGTTGACGATATATTTGTTGTTATCCCGCCACAAGATGAATTAACAGCTGTCCTTCAGGTTTTTACTGTAGAACACACTTCAATGTACTTCACCTCAGAAGAGGAATATGGCAATGAGTTCCATTTCTTGAATGTCAAATTGACCAGACTTCGAGACGATACACTGAATGAATCGGTATATCGCGAATCTAAATCGACAGGTCAGTACGCCGGTTTCAGGTTTTGTACTCCTTAAACAGAAACGCCGTCTAGTCTAATGCGTGGCAGCTAAAACAAAAAGTTTGAGGCTGTTTACCAACACTGATGGCTACTTATTTAAGCTTCAAGACGCGGACATATGTCGAATTGCGTTGTTATTAGTTGTTTTATGGTAGCCTGATTACTGAATGATTGCAGTGTACTGCTTGAGAGTGGCAAGTCGTTGACATCAAGTTGTGATCGATTGTAGATTGGCGTGATTTTTTTCTCGATTTTGGTCAAGATAATAGTTGCGATATCTGCATCTGTCAACGATCGTAGGCCGCTAACGAAAGCTGAACATTCCTATTCGTCATCCGTATTGGATCGCTGTCTGCAAACTCGCTGTTACAAACTCATCTCACACTCTTTTAATCATGTCGAGTCGCTTATACCGTATGCTGAGGAGTGAGGATTGATCACTGGATATTTCAGTGACAGTTTGAGCTGTTTTAATGATGTTGAAATATTGTGGGTTGTTTGAATAATGAACTCCATATGAGTTGTATGTTTAACGGTCCCCAGATCCTTCAGAAATATATGGACATCCCATGAATCTTTTGGGTTATACAAGTTCGTGTCAAAGATATCCTCATCAAGTTTGAACCACTTCTTGAATGTGAACTTGGTTGCAGATTTGAGTAAGAACTCTCTGAAACTGTAGTACTGGTGGAATTAGGAGTTATTGAAGATGTCAAGAGCCTTCGAAAATCAACTCGCGGTTTTCGAAAGACCCCAAGTGTATTGTCCTGCATTTACTGTACGAATAATTTGTCTGTTGTACATGTGCACTTAGTTCAAAACCTCTAGCTTCGCTCAAAACGGTAGGGAGCAGGCGGGCGCAGTTGATCACGTGTGCAGATATGGTAAAGTATTTACACAGCCCACTCACAGTGCGACACTTAATGTTGTTGGTCGTAGCCAAACGGCCAATCATGACATGATAGAACAATGAAGAGCAAGACCTGAAGTACGCCAATGGAAAGCCGGGAATGTATCAGTGGTATAAACAACTGGGTCAATCATAGGGCCTTGGTAAAGGAGCTTGACGCAACATGTCACAACCGATTTGCGTCCACATTGATGGTCTTTATTCATTGCACCTGTCTCAGTGGATCTGCACGTTGGGCAGGCCAAGATCGTTCACTCTAAAGCTTCTCGCCACTGAAGTTATTGTTCTCTCACGAGAACGTTTAGTTACCTACTTATTGCAGGAGATGTTTGAGTTTGGCAGGGTCAACTGTGCTACAGGTGGGGTGCTGGCAATATGGATTACGTGCACTAACTGGCATTGACATTTAAAGGCTCAACAGATTTTTGGTTACGCCGTCGGCATAAGTGGTTACCAATTACATTGACGAAACATTGATTGCAGCAGCCTATGTGTTACAGTATTTTTTGTTACTTGAAGGCCAGGAGTGATTTTTCAAGGTCTGATGTGGGCTATTGATTTGATAGATTTGACTGTTGAACAACAGACATTACTGTAATTAATAACCAAAGTCATTTGGACGATAACAACCTGAATTTGTTGCTATCGTAGTTGTCTGTGGTTGTTTTGTATTTTGATAGAAACCATCAATCCTCTGGATCGTTAATGTGTACTAAATGTCGACTTATTTACTTGATCGTTCTTGTGTTACTGGAGCATTACTGCTTGTGCAGTCTGCACGAGTTTAGCTTTACAAACAAGCAACGGAAAATAATAACGTCATATCATATTTGAGTGAAGTACTTCTTGGGTATTGTATCCGATAGCTTTTGGCTCTGTTATCCATTGTTTACGTTAGGAACGGGAAATGATTCCGTCCCAACCAACTTGGGCTAATTATCCTACAGGACTGATTAGTCGTCTATCTGCCCGGTTGCATTCAATGGAGAACACAGATTAAAACTTCAATTAAATGGTCACTGGAAGGCGGTTGACCAAAAGTAGTTTTTATAAGGGTTGGTGGACCTAAAAAGACCAGATGACATTAGTTTGCTCCACTGAGTGGCTGTGCTCTGCCTTTATTTTGGGCGGATTGATGTTGCGTATGCTTCAGCTTTAATAGAAAGTGTTTATCAAGCTTCCCCTATCTGTTTGCTGATGTATGGTCACGTGGTCACCGACAGTTAGTCACACCAACAGTTAATCACGAGAGGTTTAATCATGTGATACTTAATAACTCGGATATTTGATTACGTCATCCATGAGCGAGATGAGCATGTAAGCGTCATTAATTACTGTTCGCCAGTTTGATGGGTGAATAGTCCTCTGACGAGAGTCCGTTGTAGGGTGCACCTCAAGTTGGGCGATCACACAAAGGATCGGTCGATCTCAGCTGTTTGTTGACCTGATTTGTTCTCGCACTGACACGCGTGGAAGGTGCTGCTGCGATGAGACCAAAATCTGGAAGATGAGCTAACAGTTAATTGAACGTTATTCTTCAAGTGGAATATTTCTTAGTAGACAGCGCTGTCCGTATTTCACATGCGACGTTCACAGAACTGATGGTCGAACGGTTGAGGCCTACGGCTTGTAATGCGAATGTTTACGGTTCATGCTACCCCTAATTGAACCCAAACAAGCACTGTCTGTTTAGGAATCAGCTTCAAGATATATACTCATCATTTCATGCCGTTGTGGCCGTAGCCAGTACAGGTTGACAGTCGGAGACAAACTGTATCCATCCGTACTAACGAGGTGTAAATCAGGTCACCCGTCAAAAAATAGCAACGAAAGGGACCATACACGTTATAGCAATAAGGTGAACTGAAACTGGAGCGCTACCTGTTTCTTTTGTTGGCCTAGATTGACCGTACTGATAGAAACCTCAGCTTGTTAGTTCTGTTCTAATTTGCACGTTTCAATTTATTCATCATCATACATAGTAGACTTGCACTCCTGGATAGATCATCTGAAAGTATACCACCATATATACTGGCGCCTCTTACACACACACAACAAGAACGGCACAATATCAGATTTTTCAGCTTGGTGTGGAATGGGTTCAGTGTTCTTCATTTGATGGAAACCCCAGCTCTGGTTGTCTGTGACCTCATCAAGTCTACAGGTGCAGCGTAATCTGCGTTATAGGCGTCAACTTCATCAGCTACTGATTTACTCGCGCAGGTTCACCGTTACCCGTTTACGGTTGTTACCGCTACAGTTACACTTTCCAATCCGTGGCACCAAGGATTGTTTAGCAGTTTGAACCAGTTGCGATCCATCACAACGAGACTGGACCTTGACATGATGTGACGGTGAGCCGACCACATTTTCAGAACCATTCATGCCAGGCAGGCCAATAGGTAGAGGTCTGATAAACCACAGTCTCAGGATCCTCCAGGTTGGGGATTGGAAAAAGGTTGGCACCTTCTTCCGGAAAATGTACCAGTTCTGGTAAACTGCCACCCACTCATTGTCTTGCGATACAGGCTTTTGAACCAAAGGCTTAGGTTGCGAACCCTAATCGTTCTCCTGTCTAGGTCTAGGCGTCTTGGCAGTATATCAACTCACATACAACCAGGAATACAAACATCCGTAATTCCATACCAGCATCGAACGTCTCTCAGTATAAACCGAATCGTATAAAGTGAGGTGGATAGGCGGAAACATGCTACTGCTGACCCATGCCCCACTGTTCTATCAAATTTAGCTATCAGGCTCCTCCCAACCTCGATTTTTAATAGTTACAGGTCCCGCAATAGATATAGCTGTTGTGTCCAATCGGATGCA
>LUCH01001506.1:37667-53870 GCA_013368495.1 Paragonimus heterotremus
TTTTGCTTTATGGTTTGGAAACGTGGCCTGTTCACAAAAACGATATAAACAGGCTTGCTGTGTTTGACCATCGTTGTCATCGCCAATTGGCCCATGTTAAGTGGACTGATTGCGTGAGCAATGTGGCCGTTCGCCGGCGCGTATTCCGTAATGCTCGGAATGCACGATCAGTTGGTCAATTAATCACGGTACACAGCTTGCGATGGTTGGGTCACGTACTCCCTATGTCATCTGATCATTTACCATACCGGCCATTTTATACTGAGACCGTCAACAGTTGGATGAAACTACAAGGTGGTCAGGCAACAACCTGGTCACGAAACATCAAGACCCTAACTGCTCCATTGAGCAAAGTGGGTAGGAGTCGCCTGCCTGGATGGGGTCCTCGTGATCACTCCAACCGCTGGTTAGAGATGCTTTCCGAAATGGCGGTGTGTCGCAGCGAACGACGTACCTGTATCAATACCATTTCTAGTTCTTCCGCTTAGTTTTTTTTTTTTTACTAATGTTCAACCTTCTTAGTAACATTTTCTTCTGTGATATTCCACGTCACTATTGAGGTGAGCGGCAGCCCGAGCCACAGTATCCTTTGGTCAGGCTCATGGCTGCTATGTTAATGGTGATGACGCCATGCGACTGTTCAGATTCAGTGTTTGTGCTCTGTGCTAGCCATTTTTGAAATTTTTCACGTTGAGTGAAACTATGTACGTTTAGGCAGCATCGTAGTCCTGGTAGCCGTAATGTTATGTAACCATTTTGAAGCTATGCCCATCACAGTGTTTATGGTACATCAGGAACCGGTCGCTAATGTGTGTTTGTATGTCGATTTTAATCTAATTCTGTTATCTGGGATATCGAACAGGCTGTCATCCGAATTTATGTATGGAAGGATCTCTCGTGTTAATCATTGTTCCCATTGTCCTAATCCACAGGACTGTTCTTTAGCTGTCTTCCGTGATGCTGTCGTCTTATGGTGTCCTGATTATGTTTAGTCATCGATGCCGCTCAATGCGCCCTCTAGATTTGCCCCTCAAGCTAACTGTCAAGTGATTTGTTTACCATCTCTCCGGATGTTTAAACTCCGGACGAGCCACCGATAACTGCTGAGCCTGATTGCAACTCAAAGCAGGCGTTCGTTCTACTTCCTTAAGTAATAACTATCCACAATCCGTGGAATCATTTAGTTGGAACTCCTCTGCAGAGTAACCAGGTGGTACACTCCATTTAAGAATCTACCTGTACACAGCATTTGAACACTAGTTCATGTTTGTAAGCTGTTCACTATTCAGTCCTCGCTAATTACACCAAAGGTCCAGGGGGAAGGTCTGTGTGAATTTTTCAACGTCGCAGTGCTGGTGAAATAATCCTGGACAACTTGAAGTTCATTGGTGTCTATATGGACGGCACAAGTGGTGCTCATTTGTTGGAGCTCTGTTTACTCCGAACGCCGCTTATACCAATTAGGTTCGGTTCACCCCTACGCCTGGTATGTCTTCTCAAAACATTCGGTTTCTTGGATTTTTGCTAATGGTTCGTCATTCAATAGTGGAAGATGAAGGTTATTTTTGCATCTTAAACAGTCACCTAGAAAGACCTGTCGGTACAGTTTACCGAGTTATTGGTAACATATGATGGATTCTGGTTATTTTGTCTTCATTTGTGTCTAGACGTCCATCTCAATCCCGGTCCACACTTTCAACTCAAACGAATACGCCGACTGTTCAGGTGACCTAAGTTGGTGATATTGTTTTTGCTGTCGTTGTGTCCATGTGGTACATCTTGGGATTTCCTTTGTACGCCTACTCATTGTTTGCTTCTCAGTCGGTAGTGGACACACTCGACTTGCTGAGTACACGCCAGTTGAACCGCACGACGCGGCCCACTAAGACGTGTACATTTCGTAATTAGAAAAAGGAGCTTAACTGGCCGTATGTGCAATGAACTAGTCGGACTGTAACGAAGTAATGTTCTAGTAACCTACCACCGTCTCAATCGGTTGAAGCGTGCAATCTGATTCTAGGGCTTAGACACCAGAAGCGACTCCAACACCATGAGACACAGATAATTCACGTATTACGTCGTCCGGTTTTGAAATCTATCATCCATGCTGATATCTAACCTCCGGCCACTTTTTAACTTCCTCTTCCTTGTAACTTACTTTTTTTTTCTTACAACCGCGATTGACTAGCGACCTCTCTGACGATGTTCGTCAGCGACACATGCGGCTGTTGCCTTGGAATGTTTTCCAGCTGTGATACGCTGTACTTGTTTTGCCAAGTTATTTGTGAAATGAATGCATTTACTGACGTGGGGCAGTGAAAACCGTAAGGAAGCTGTCTTGCTGATAACGCCTTACATGCATTTATGGGTCGGCTGTTTGTTTGCAAGGTGTAAACACCTTGATGTTGAATGATTGAACATAGAAGTAGCTGTTTTCCATAGTTAGGCTCCCTCTCCTTCTGTTTTTTCATTCTGGTTAAGGCTTGGTTTTTTCCTCATGATTGTATGATATATGGATTGAACATCGCCCATAATTGATCGCAGCTGTCGCATTCCCATAGACTTTCCTGTCGGTCCATTTCGAAATGAAGCACTAGACTCGAGTTTCACTCTCATTAGAGCTCGTCGGTAGTGCATATCCTCTCCACAGCCCGGACTCGAACCACGGACAAGCTGTTCATGAGGCAACCGTGTTTATCACTGCGCCACTGACCTCACGTTAGGCACGACCAAATTATCATATATGAACACTCTACCACTTTCGCTTGTGAGTAGTGATCAGATTGCCCGATCGCCTCGAGTGGAGACACAGTTACTGTCTGTTAATTCCAACCGATGATCCCTCGGCTAGGACTTCTCTCCAAGTTGAAATCACAGAAATCATTGACTTGTTGAGCGGTATTTGATTACTGATGAGTAATAGGTAAACGCGGTTGCCTCATGAACAGCGTGTCCGTGGTTCAAGTCCGGGCAGTGGCGAGGATATGCACTACTGACGAGCCCTAATGAGAGCGAAACTCGAGGGTAGTGCTTTTTTTCGAAATGGACCGACTGGAAAGTCTATGGGAATGCGACAGCTGCGATCAATTGTGGGTGATGTTCAGTCCATATAGAAATCAAAATCCCTTACTACTCATCAGTAGATTGTATGACAGTTATGCATCAGTGGGAACCACATATGTTGTTTGCTGTGATGATAACAGTGATGAATGGGCTGTGCTCGAAGATAGTAGGTCGTGTTATTTTCTACGCAGATATCTCGCTCGTTCTTTACGCTGCGTTCACTTCTACATAATAGTGTTGCCGCCGCCTCTTTCAGGTTATTCAGCTTCTAATTTATGTTTAAGTTCTGTGATATATGGAGATAACGGCGCCAGTAATTCAGCTGTCACAGAAACCATAAGAACAAGAAGACAATAAATACCTCGGTTTGCAGAAGAGGTATTAAACTTTTCTTTAAGAAAGCCCATTGTCAGGTCTACATAATTCAGTCGAATTCTAACTGAGAACACTGGGGGCATATCAACTCAAATTTTGTGTGTAAACTATATAGGCTTGTTATCTCACAATTTCATTCCTATTTTACCTTCCCCATGTGTTATGATTTTCTTTAGGTTACTGATGGCGTCTATTTTGTACAGTAAAATTGATGATCAATGTTTTCCTTGTTCTTCAACTCTTTTTACTCTTTTGTTTTCTAGACTCCTTCTTTGATAATCGATGGAGAAACTGGGGAAGACGGTTCGGTGCCCACGAGGCGGTTTCGTCTAATGACCATCAGCATACTCATCACGTGTTTCCTGCTCAGTTTGACCACGAATAAAAGTAGGCGGTTTTTTAATAGTTCCTACATCCGAATTGTCTTTCATCTGTCCCGTAAACTTTGACCAGCCTCTGACTATTTTGTAGCATGTCAAATGTCTACTTGGGTTCACTGTGTACAGTCCGCAGGGATGTAAATTTCTCACTAGTGCCGAGCACAGATAGTATAGACGTATACGAGGTTGCAGTTCTTTTGCTGATACAGATAGGTTAATCACCTTCATCGGATTGTTGTGACGCCTTATTGTATGTTAGTGTGCTTATGAACAACCTGTATGCTATTGCTTCCTCCTAGTTCTGTTTAATCTTACTTGCAACCAGAACTAATCATTCCGGTCGATTACTCTGGAGGACCTGTTCTTCACTGCGCCTTTTGAGATCTGTTTTAAAGTTCTCTCCGATTCCTTAATTGATGTTTCTAGCTGTGCTTGGTAACCAGCTGCGCTCAGCGTGTTTAATCGTCACCCTCATACTATAACGATAGTCAGACGCACAACGCACGTAGAATACGGTCGCAAGCACGCTTGTAACCTCAATGTCTGCGTCAGCATCACTAAATTTTCCACACTGTCTGCGTTGTCATATTTTTTTCCGATTGTTTTTGGTTTGGTTTGTTTCACTGTTTGCTGGTAACATTGGACTAGGTTTGACACTTGCGAACTTCACGTTAGTATGGCTAAAGACCTACCTGGAACAGTTGTGCAACAACCGTAGTAATTAACAGTGACTAGGACCTGGACGAGGATGATATATGGATCTACCTGAATAATGTGCACACTTAGAGTGTGTTTAACGGTGTCATCAGTTGTGATCACTTCAGAATATCTTATGTGATCATTGACCAGTTGAGCATATATGGTCGAATTTGAAGCTAGGCCTCCTCTGTAAAAGGTGTGTAACCAGACCTCTGTAATAGCGCTTCACTCATGGCGCACAAATAACTGAAACACGTGTAAACCTCACTGATGTCATCTTTAGGCGGATTTCTGTATAAGACACGGTCGTGCCAAACGGAGTCTGTCTGTCAGGAAGCCTTCCAACTGTTGGCTACCCCACACCTAAAGTTGACAATTTCAGTCACCATCGTTACCACAAACGCATACCATGAATGGGCATGCAGATCGACTGCGTAGGCTGCATCGCTGTGCAATGATTACTGGGTCCGGTTGCATCACATGTGGTCAACCAGCTTGTCCATCCGTTCTGTGTGTTATACTGGTTTAGTAACAACTAATGGAGCATTTTATTGAACACAGTATGGTGACTCAGCGGAGTTCACTCAATCGGCTAGCAGTGTACTTACGGAGTAGACACTTTCTGCTAGGGCCTCATTGTTAAGGAAGGTTAGTGATGAAGTGAGGTTGCACCAACATTCAAGCAGATATGGCTTCAATAGAAAACAAGTTTACAACCCGATTCGTAATAAATAGATTATCTTATGTACTGAAATGGATAATCGCATCATTTTTTGAAAACATCTGCAAACTCCAGCCGTGTACCTTGCATTCTGAGTCGATTGAATAAGCTCGATTTGTAGATATCCCTGTGTTTTTGTCAACCGTTGCTGAGCTACAGATGAAGGTTCTAAATGTACCAAACGAGTGTATGCAGTCATTCAAATATAGACGTACTATTTATGGAGGAAAGGTGAATAGCAAAGGTGCAAAAATCAATGACGGCAGAATGGTCGTCGCATCACTAAACTAATATTTCGTTTGGTTCGCTTGTTGTAACCTTTGGTCTCTGTAGTTTGTACTACCTTATATCTGTGTATGTGTTTACAGTGCACCTTCTTAGGTTTTGTACAATTAAGTCTACAACTGGGATAGAAAAATAGAGGATGTACGTTAATGTTCGTCTTATTTACTGTCAACCTCCCTCCTAACATCGCTTTATTTATTAACGTCATTGAATCTGGCACTCTTGTTGCGTGCATTTTTCTCCTGCTGTTTTGCTGGTCCGTCCGTCTGACTCAGATTCTATGTTTATTTTATTACTTTTCAGTTGAGGTGATCATTCAGCTGACTTCCAGCCTGGCTGGTTCGTTAATTGGCTATATTTTGCCAGGTTTGGCCGCATTTTACGCGTTTGCACATCACCATTTTCATAAGTCCTCCATGGAACGTCGCAAAGGAACCGGATTACTATGTGTGGGTCTGTTTCTTCTCGTCTCTGGGCTTCTGGCAGTACATCATCAGAACTCACCTCCTATATCGATGCCATCGGGAGGACGAGACCCACATAGTCCAGTAGAGAATCTGAGACAGATATCGAAACATATATCTAATCAGCATTTGCAAAATGATATCCACCGTATTCTATCGATTGACAAGAAGAATGAGCAGGCACGTGCTCCAGATGAACTTGGTCGCAGGCTTCGAGATTCGTTAGTGAATAAATCAAACATTATGCCGGAGGAGACACTGGTCGACGGTAAAATGGATATCTCTCATAATGCTGTGCATCAGCGAAGGGTCAGTCCTATTCAAACAACAGAACATGTCGAACCAGTGTCCGAACTGGCTTCTGTCCACAATGTCAATCAAACACTAAACAGTTTTGCCTCACTGACACCTACGTCACTAAAAGCTGACCGTAATTCGAGTGCAGACGGATTGCTAGAGAGACCCCAACGTGGCGCTTTTGTCGTCGATAACAAGACGGACAATGGAATGTCTCCCTCTACTTCCTTCAAACATGAAAAACACGAACCAAACATATCAAACGTTACGTCAGCATCTAACATAGATTCGAAGCACGTAGTGTCTCTTGAAAAAGCGCCAATCACGGAACGCTTTTCAATTCCTGATAAGGTCGTTGGAGAGATCGAAGCGCGATCGGAGAACACAAGAATTCAACAGTCCAGTTCCCAACCGGAACTGGATGACACGAACAAAATAGAAGTGAACGAGAGACAGGTTTCAGGAAATGAAAAAATTCGTTCTAAGAACGTTATTGTTAAGTTACCTGATCCTGAAGCTATTCGGAACCAAACACATTTTGAAAATGCTGAACGGATATTTGTATCTTCCTCTCCGGATGGGCATGCGGTCAGATACCCGTCGAATGGATCAAACATGATGACATTGAATCTAACTAACAAAGAGAATTTGGTCGAGTCGATACCCGTCTTGCCTATTGTTGAGTCGAATAATTACTCGATTCCAATCACACCTCAGGCTATGATCCCTCAGTCAGTGGAATCATTACTTCGTACCGAACCGGGTTCGTCAGGCCAAATAGATGGTGTTACTTCCAGAAAATCGGAAAGTCTTTCTAATCGCTCTGGTTTGATGAATGGAACAGATGAAACGGTGCCTCATCCGAAATCGTTTGTTATCTCTGGAGACAACCGGATTCCGTCTGATATTGAAGTCCCTTTAGAGATGCTCCCTCCGGCTTCCGAGTCACACGAGTTGGTGTCCAATGGATCTGAAGGAGCACCAAATGCTTCCAGAAACTCTGCACCTTTGGATGGTACTATCGATGTGAAGTTGTCTCGGAATATCTCCGTCTTGTCACCAGTAAAGCATACGATTCCAGATGTCCTTCCGCTTACAAATATTTCGTCTGTTGAGTTAGTGCATCTTGACGAAAGTAAACCATCTGCTAAATCAGATGTTACTTCTAAGGAACCGGAAAGTCTTGTTTCCCGCCCAATTGAAATACATTCAAACGAGGTCGTGATCCCTCACAAATCTGTTCTGATGCCGGTTGAACCAGAGGAATTACTGAATGTGGACAGTAAACGGATTTCCAACTTGAAACCCCCTGTCCCATCTAGTCAAAACAGTAAAGAGAGCGCTAATAAATACCCTGGCGACCCACTTTCTCAAGTTCACATTGAAACTCGATAGCTTCGATTATCACTATTCGCTGTGCAATATGACTGTATCGTTGTTCGTCTTACTGTTCGCTTTGTTGGAAGATTTGTCGGGTCTGTCAATTCTCTTCTTACACTTTCAAAACGATTTACGACACATCCGCTGTCCAACTAATCAAAACGACGAGAACAGTTACTTTTAAGCCGATCACATGTAGCTGTTTTCTTCAGTCCACTGATACCAAAGAACTCTACCGTTTATATTTCATACGTGGTAAATGTCTGCCTTGCTTCGTTTAGTCTATTCTCTGGTGTTTTGGTATTCCTTACTAGTAGCCGTCTATTTTCGTTATCTAGACAGGTGTTGTCACGAACAAATCATGAGATACCACTGCATACAAAAATAACTTTGAATCCAGTTAATATCGTAGTTTGGCTGCGGCCTATCACAACGGGGATAACGTGTTCTGTCTGACATACCTTCCAATGTTCCCGGGGTTGCTGGTGTTGGTTGGTAACGACGCTCAATTACCAACCGCACGGTTGGGATTCACACTCGATTGCCGCAGCTGCTCCCTTCCAGGTTTCGGCAGCTCACGTGTACTCATGTGTCACGTTGAAGCGAATGCCTTACGTTGCAACTTCTAGAGGCATACGGCATGTAGGAAATCAACTGAAGAATCTTATTGAATTTAAGTTAACTAGAATGGTGGGCGCAAACAGACTGCATTGTTATCCGCCGTTTTAATAATCGATTCGCGAAATTCCTATTCCGACAAGCAACACCCACTGAATTTATTCAACGGAACAGTCATAGTCTTCGCAACTTGTGAGCATCCCATGGTCCTGTTCAACTGTTGTGGCAGTTAAGCATCAATGTGAACCACTGATTTATTGCTGTCTGTGATGATGATTCAACTGTTGTTGGTTTCGGTGTGTAATATTTGGTGTTGTAGATGATGAGGCACAGTTTAGTGCGTTCGTGCACTAAATTGACGCCTTCCCAGGTATCCGCACCGATACCAGACGCGAAATAAAAATGCCAATAATTATGGGAGACCGAAAATATATTATGCGATAATTACAATAGGTCTCGATCAGTGCTAACCGATACACGGAAGTAGCTAGGGAGGTTGATGATCCTACCGTCGAGTCCGCGAGCAAGCCGAAAGAATGTATCTGGCGCTCTTGGAGCGCATAGACCGACAAGCATGCAAACAAGCAAACGAGATCGCACGCACCAAACAGACAGCAGACAAAGATCCTTATGATCCTATGTACGATGTGAGCTAAGACTTCGGGAAGGATTTTACATATCTTACAACAGGCAGACGGGAGTTATCTCCAGATCACTACAACGGTTCCGTGAGCATACAACAGGTTTATTCTTATAACTATAATATTATTCTTTCGTACTAGGGGAAGACGAGTTTGAAAAAGTGCTTTGGAGTAAAATGCACTCTGATTCCCCAACAGTTTGTCAAAACTCTTACAGTATTGTTCATACGCTTGGTACAGCTTTGAACTCATCTGCTGCATTCAGTATTACTAATCGGAATCAGGAGACCGTGTCTTGCTCACTGCGTTCTCGGGTTAAGCCTGTCCAAGCTGTCAAATCAGGCGAATCTTTAAGACCTCGCCTCCTGTACCAGCCCGATCGGTTCTGTGGCTCCGTCAACAATCACTAAGTCCACTGCGTTTCGCTAGTGGCGTGCACGTATCGAAGATACCTAGGCAAAGGCGCGCTCTCACCACAAGTGCGCGCGACGATTGATCGGCTTTGGTGTGCGCGTGACTGTTGATCGGATGTGTCCAAAATCTAGGACATCATCTAAGCGATCGAAATCGTGTTCACGCTGTAGCTATTTTTTCTCCAAAAAGCATGGGCGCCTATCACAACTTTTTGCACAGTTGTTGGTTCGGATTTCTCCATCACCTACGTTGTTTGTGGTGAGGCCACATGACCTGAGGATGTAAGGCTGAAAGTCGTAGTGCATCT
The DNA here is from genome assembly GCA_013368495.1 of Paragonimus heterotremus. Classification (NCBI taxonomy): domain Eukaryota; kingdom Metazoa; phylum Platyhelminthes; class Trematoda; order Plagiorchiida; family Troglotrematidae; genus Paragonimus; species Paragonimus heterotremus. The sequence continues at coordinate 47,312 of LUCH01001506.1, forward strand.
CAATGTGTTGATTAGTCTAGACTGCGAACACAGTTTATACGCTGAAACTACGTGCTTGCTCTCATGGTGACGTATTCGGTTTTAATAGTTTGTGATAGGAAAGCGTTCACCGTTTGCTCATTTGTATTCGTCTGTGCGATTGTCCAGAGTTTCAATGTACATTGCTGATTCTGTTGCTTCTGAACACTTTATGATGTGGTAAATTTATATGCAAGGTTATATTTGGTATTATTCTCACTCTAAGAGTAGGATCTTTGACTGGCTTTTGCGCCCTCAATTAAGTTCAACCGAAAGTAGCTGTTTGCTTGTACGGGTCCTATTTGTGTTCCGTCATTCCTTGATTATCCCAACTTCCACATAATCTAAGTCCCCTTTTTCTTAAATGATTTACAAAGGTAGATCAATAGTTTGATGAAGGCAGTACAAACTGCGGATATGCGCTACCCTCCCTCGTCCGTTGATAAATCCAACCATAGTGGCCATAAACTTGACCAGAGGGTATTGTGGCTCGGACCGCCGTTTACTGCGGCAATGGCATTGAATGACTTACAGTGGGAAAAATAGTAACACAAGAGATAGAAACTGATAAAACTAGGCCAAACAGAGGTACTTGACCTGTTGTGCATGCAGGTTCGTCATTGACTGTAGTCCAATGTCACATTCGATGACATTCCTAACTACTGATCTGAGTGATCACTGGGATCCCAACCGGACAAACGCACCCACCCATTTTACTCAACAGAACACTCGGCATTTTTACATCACGCAACCGCGTTGTTGCTTAATCAACCCGCTTTTCTACCGAACTAGTGGTGATTTCAGTAGACAGTGCTCGGTCCAGAAAGCGCTTAGTTGGCATGCGCCGCAGGTGATCTAACCATCACAGGTTTTTTCGACACGGTTAGATGACCAATTGAGCGCGCATCCTCAGCGTTCCCAAATAATCGTTGGCAAACAGCCGTATTGCTCACCCGATCATCCAACTTGATGTGAGCTAAGTGACAGACAACTGTGGTCAAACGCTACAAGTCTGATGACATCGTTGTTGCGAGACGGTCACGTTTCCGAACCACAGAACAAAACAGAACTCACACGAATATGTACTCCACTTTCCAGAGCTAACCAGATCTTTTGACGCCACAGATGACGCAGGCTGGCAGAAGCAACTCGTGCGTTTACTATCCCCGTTGATATTTCGGTGACAGTGTGATAAGCTGATTCAAGTATGTGAAATTGTTCACCGTCAAGTACAGATTACCGCGATAAACAGCACATCAGTGGGAACTTCCCAGTTTTAAAGCAGCGCGTTGCATTTCGAAGAGCGTAGCGCATTCCACGCAAACCAATCCTATCAGTCATTTTGTTTAACACGGTATAGAAGACTTCGGCAGAGGGGGAAGCAAGACAGTGTCTTGGGTGTGCTTCCTGTCGACTAGCCTAGTGCCACTAATTTATTCAACACCAAGCTCGTTGGATCCCTCTAAGAATGTAGTGTTTGATAAAAACAGGTCAGAAATTGGCAGGTCAGACCCTCTTGGAGAATACTAGAAGTAATGAACATCCAGGGCAGTTCACGAACTCACTCCGTTTGCTGAATGGGTATATACTGCTTCCTACTCGTTTACTTAGTTATCACTCAACTGCTGAAGGCGTCACTATGGGAAATGTTGATGAGATTCCCCTCAAGCTGCGTCCTCTTGGCTTTAATTGGTTTGCTGACGAGTGTGCCAGATGAGAAAGTAGGTAACTTGCGGCTAGTTTAGACTGACACTCTGAGGGTAATGAACAGCGTCAGTTCACTCTCACGGGGTAATTCCAAACCGCGCATCAACTGCATACACGTGGGATGTTCATGTGAGCGACGTATGAGAACATTGCTGAACGGCTAACATCATACGAAACTCATTCAGATTTACTCTGTTCGATGGGTTCAAATAAAAATTTAACTATTCATAGAATATAAGTTTTGAAAAATGAATATCACATACCATTTTATTCTTTTTTTCGGGGCGAGTTTGTCTCATCTTGTGCAGTTGTGATTCTAACCAACATGCCTTCAAAGTTTGTAGGTTTTCTGGTGCATTTTAGTTATTGCCTGTATGTAGCATTTCAGAGGTGAGGGCTGGTAGGGTACACTTGCTCACTAATATTAACTGGTGGATATCCATCTCACTGTGACAAACCGATAATTCACTGAAGATGAGCTAACTGTTGATTTTCTGCTCCATCTCTATTTGGTTATCGGAATTTTTCACAAACTTAACTTGGAAGAATTTGTTACGAATGACATCCAGAAAACTATAATCGTTAATGTCGTTCACACAAGCCGAAGTTCCTTCTTCTTCGGTCACCTCTACAGAATTATTCGTACGATCCTACTCACAAAATTCCAATAGTAAACAAATCATTTCAGCTTACTTCCCGGAAACTCGTTATACAATCGTTGATTAGCCATTTCGGGTGCCTAGAAAATGTTGAAGAATTAAGCGAGTAAACTACGGGAACACTTCATAGAAATCTCCTGGCTTATACAGTGCATAACATGCAATGCCAGATAAGGTCTGGCTTCTCAAACGTAAACAGAATCAGCCAGGAAAACCTGGATAGAGCCCACTACTGCAAGGCTGGTGGTTGAGGTGCGTTACCACTCACTTATCGTGCGGTTAGGACCCTTTAGCAAGAAAAATAAACCGGAATAACCACGGTATACAAAAAGTACGACGCTCTGATTCGTAGACCACATGCGATGAGGGCGTTGATACTTGTCTTGTGAATTAAAGTTTTAGATTAATCGACCTTAACTCAAAGTCTGTTGGGTTGTTTTTTATCTTTGTTAACTGTAATACTCGACAACGGAATTTGCAGCTGCTGGAGCGTAATCGTTGGGGGGCATTTGAATCCCAAGGTACAACAGTATCGAATTGCGATAATCAAGGTGACCGTGGTCTCGTCACTTTCTTCTTTTTTATATTTCTGTAAACAATTGGTTTTCCGCAACTGTTTTTTGTACAAAATTTAGCTTGCTGTTTCCCAACAGAAGTCATTTATTTATAACACAAGATGTTTGTTGATGATTTGTTAATACGGATGACGCAGTTAGGAGATCGATTGGTCATACAACTTTGTAGCGGAGTGTATTCCTCTGTCGAATCTCTTCTTGGAAAAGCAATGCAAAAGTGTCAACGAATGATTATAATCTATATAAGAGAAATGTAAGTATTTGTGTTTCATTGCAAGAATACCGCTCAGATTGACAACAAGAATGAAGATAAGTATGTAAAGAGAAATGGTCAGCTATTAAAAGAGAAAGTCATGGACAAAATACTGTCATGTTATTTGTTTGATGCAACATTATACACATGAAGTGAAAGATTAGGCTGTATATAGTTTTACCTTGAGAAAAATCCGTTTAGTCAACAAACTTGTATGGTTATGACGTGGGTTATTTTCTTGGGGTCGATAGTCCAGATGTTGTGAAAGCGGGTGGTTTATCCGCGCGACCCTCTTTCCCTCGTCCTTTGCCAGTTTCTGCATCGAATCGTTCTTTATGCGAACCGGTGTATCCTTTCACGTCTGTCAATCGTGATGTTATTGGATCTGCAGCGACTTTCTACGAAATGAAAAGCCACTGACATGGTTGATTGGATGTGATGTTATTCTGAACCGAGATTTAGAAAATTGTCTATTTCTAATATGGTTGACATGTGTGATTTTTGTGTGTACAGTACACAGTACCCTATCCGATAGTTTTCATCTGTTTCCGTACGAATAAAGTCAAACGGTTTGGGCGTCGTGTTTAACATGTTATTGATAAATGGATTGAGAATAACACAACGTTATAAGCAAGTTGTAATACTCGACGTTTCAGCCACCTCAAATAACCTTCCTCAGGAGTGTTGTAATCGATCACAACACTTCTGAGGAAGGCCATTTGAAGTGGTTGTAACGTAGAGTATTACAACTTGCTCATAATGTTGTGTTATCCTCAATCCATTTATCAATTCATCTGTTTTTATTATCCTTAAACATGTGAGCCGTCATGTTCTATTTCGTGACAAATTTTTCTCTGGGGGTTCTCTTTTTTCTGTGGATCTTGATTAATATCTCACCTAACGCGTAGCATTATGACGTTTAAATTTCCACGAGAAATCGCGAGCACAATGTCGATATCACTGCTAGACACAGCGTTGATTAAAGAAACGGTATATCGGAGAGTGGCTTTGCGTTGATGTGGTGTAGAGTTAAGAAAAACTTGCTCTGATCCATCACTGCCTTACGAAATAAGGTTTTGCAAAATGTCCCTCTCCAACTATGGACGTAGTGAAGTCTGAAGTAGTTTTTATTGTTGAGGTATCACTCCTTTTTATATTCATTGGAATCCACTTATCTGAACAGCTGATCGATTCGTCTAGCGACTTAGCATCACCCATCCCGTAATCTCAGCTTTGTGGACTACTTTTTGTTTATATCACAGTTTTATAAATTGAGAGGCGAATACGTCCACTCATACAGAAACATATGCACTTCGAAGTAGTGAAAGTGGATGCAATTTGCAGTGATGGCATCTTTCTTACTGAAATGAATTTTTCACTCAATCCCTTTGTAAAGAGACCGATATCCTCCTTTTCTGCCTTAAAATAACCACCACACAGGAGCTGTCATCGTCACTATACACTGTTAATGTCCAAGACCTGTTGACACCAACTGTGTGTCATTGAGAAGCGGCTATTTTTAGTCTTTCTTATAATTTGATAGGCTCCTTGTTTCTCTTGTCAAAGCGTCCATCATCTTCCGGAGAATCTTGTCTTGACATCGTAAGCACTAATGGTTGCGAGTCCTGATGCATTATCAGGTTCTTAACTCCAAAAGTTACTTTAGGAAGCTCGTCGTTGATAGTCGAAGTTAATGACACAGTTGCTTGCCTCAGACGAGTGACTGCGCCTGACATCAAATTCCTGTTGACGTAATGTTCATTCTTCCTCCTGGGTGGTTCGCATTGTTGGTTCACTTTAGCGATTTGCAGTCCATTTGCGCGTGAAGCTGTTGAACCAACATTCCAAGACCTCCACCCGTCTGGCACCTAAACGATTGTCTAACATTCCCTCTTAGTCGTTGAATACTTCTGCCGTGCTGGCATATTCAGTTATTCTTTGTTTTTGTACTGACCTAGCGCCACTGGTATCCTCCACCACACTGAACGTTTCTCTCGTATTCGAAAGTTGTACTATCAGTTGCTGCACTCGTGCAAACGCTGTCTAAGCATTTTCGGTCCACTCAGATTTCGCGTTCTTTCGAACGAGTGACATTAAAGAATGAAAATTTTCGACGAACTGGTAGTAGTACTCCTGTTGAGCGCAGAAACTCTCTTAGTACGCATTTATAATTTGAAAGGAGAGCAACTTTGATCGTCTGTTTTTCCTGATAGTGGTCTGTCTCACCTTGACCAAGATTGCATTCCAGTAGCACAGTAGATGGCTGTCCGAGATGTGACTTTTCAGCATTGTTCAGAAGTCCAGATTTGTGAGTTCGTTTGAAGACAGCATCTGTTACTGTAAACCACGATACTGTCTCCATATATCGCTACATTACTCAGTCGTTTTACCACTGAAGTGACCAGACGAAAAATGTCAGCGGTGCTGCAGGTAAACTGAATACCATGCGCCTAAACTTATACTACTTTTTGTCCACCACAAGTGAGGTTTTCCTAGAATCTGTGGGTTTGTTCCTCATTTTCCATTATCTGGATCGTTGGACTGACGTCAACAACAGCTTTGGTTATTCCAACACATCGAGATATTAGCAACCGACGTTACTGGTACAGCTGTGTTCGGTGTTATCCATTTAGTCTTCGCAATTCAACGCAAGAGTGGTGTTTCTCGTTGGATATTTTAACGAGGAGGATGAGCGAGTTGTTCGGATAGTTGGCGTCTTTGACAACAGCTATCGTTTTTACCTATCTTTTCACTACCCCTTCAAGAAAAATCGGTATTCTGCTGGGTCCTTGCAACAAGATTGTCTGGGTTGTTAGTGGTTCATGCGCAATCCAGTTGTAGAATCAGCACAGTTCATTGTTAGTAGCAAACAGCTCGAAACCCCTTTCCACATAAAATGTGCTTTGCAATAAGGGCCTCTTTTGTGCGCATTTTTCTAACCTCATTCTGGAGATGTTCCATAAGCAACAAGGACCAGCTTTTAGTTTCAAATCTATCATGACTTCTGTCGCAGCTAGAAAATAGGTTCCTAGAATCGTCCACTCAGTTTTCATGACACAAAAAGGCGATGCTTTCAGATTTCGATGCTGAACTTCATTGCTCCACACCACCGACTAACAGGTTATGTTTTTTTTAATCACCATCTATGTCGGTTCATCCGTTTGCTTACGAGCAACCAATCAAATAACCGCTCCTACAACGACCAAGCCTCACTCTACATCATCATCATAGACAGCAATACATCAGCGGTTCACAACCATGAAGAATAAAAAGCAAGCCCTGTATAGGAAGAGAGAAAAAAAGAAAGGGAGAGGGGAGGGGACCTAGTCACTAAAAATAGCTACGTC
>LUCH01001506.1:54027-85252 GCA_013368495.1 Paragonimus heterotremus
CTACAGTGCCCAACCCCTTCGTGAACTATTCCATTTGTCTAGGTCAGGTCATCATCTGTCCACCTCGCACCTTACGCCAATCCGCCGCAGCGTCGGTAAACAGTGCTCGGTGTGGCAAGCGATTAGCTGCATCCTTAGTACATCAGCTTTAACGAACGTATGTACAATCCTCTTCTCAACAGCCCTTAATATTTATTGTCGATCCTAGCAAAAAAAGTGACCATGAGACACCTTATTTTTAAGCCCTCTGAAACGATGTAACGTTTTCTGTTAGTCTTCTCTTTTCCATCAGGTGGAGCATTGTTTTTTATCGTCATGTCACTAGTTCGCTCTCGATAGAGAGGAACCTTCTGCCGGCTTTTGTACTGTCTTCTGCGTTTCTTCCAATGTCTTATGGTTGTTACCAATGTTGACATTCGGCGGGGTTACTGATACGACTTACAACGTCCTCGTCACTTTGGCGCATTCACTAGTGTCCATCCTTCGGGTGACGATTACAGTAGACACCTGCTTGCAAATGCCCATCAGGAGATTTTCGGTAAACTTCCTCATCAGCGGGTAACGTCTGGAAATCCCAGTCAGTTCAGCTGCCCCATCAAACATTCCTAGCAAGACAGTCGTGCACACGGAAGGATCTCCTCCTTGCCTTAGCCATACGTCCTTTAGCCGCCACATCACCTGATGCTTGTCGGCAGGGCTGTCAAACACAGCCACCAGCACCTGCTTTAAAACAACCCTCTCTAACTCCGAGGGTTCTCTTTACACCGTGGCCAGCACCGTTTCCATGTTGCTGTTCACAGGCGCCCGCAGAGAAGCCAGCTTCTCACGGTCAGTCTTGATTTCGATCACTTCGGTTACGTTCTCGAAGTCTTCCACGAACATCCCACTGTCTTTGTAGTAGTATCATTATCTATGCTGTGTAGTATACAACAGTGATCAATTTACCACGCATTGGAATTCGGTCAGAGTTGTACTACCGAATTAATCAGACTATATGTAAACGTTTTTTATTCCAACCCTCTTCAACTCACAGTAACCTCCTATCTGAACGCCCAACCACAACCTTTTGTGAATAGAGTTCAGATCGTCTTGATAAGAGACAGTAACCATTCTGTTAACTCCAATCGATAACCCCGCTATCAGGAACTTCTCTGGTTGGTTGAAGCCACGAACCTCATTGAACCAACTGAGCAACGTATATAGTTTCCATTGAATTTGAGGTTTTTGTTTATTTCAAATTGAACACCACCCACATTCGATCGGTCATAGCTAGCTGGAGGTTACTAGGGTTGTGGTTAACGCATTAGTCTCACAAACACTAAGATCGAGGTAGGAATTCCGGCTCAGACAAATATATGCACTATTGATGAGCTCTAATATGATCAAAACTCGAGTCTAGTGCTTATTTACGAAGTAGGCCGGCCAAAAGATATCTGAATGCAAACACTGTGACTGAATGTGGGTGTTGTTCAATTTGCGATTGTCTGTTGATTGTTTCATCTGTTTCAGAACATCGATCAGAGTATCCATGACAGAACATTTTAATTTACACCAATCACTGTCCGTCAGGGTGCACGGCAATAACATAAACATAGCGTTTTTATTATCTGAGTTGGCGTACACTCATTCATATACTACGTTCGAGAGCGCACCTAGGACCATTCATTGACACCAAATCGAGCCAGCACCGCCTAGCTTCGAACCTCACTGTCAATTTGGTTAGCCACGAGACTCACTTATGATGTTGAAACGCCATAAGAACTTTTGTAGGAGAAAATCTTTGATAGAGACTTGTTGAGATATTAGCTGTAGTGGACAGTAATGTACAGACGTACCGCACACTAAATTTAGTGGGATAATCAACTGTAGTGTTTTCGTTCTGTTTGATTTGCTGAGGAGTGCAGACACTGAGGATGACAAAACTTATTTTCTTGGTCTGGATAACAGACGCTATAAACAGCATATGGGCATCCCACGCGGCAAGTTTGCCCATTTTTATTACTGATGGGTAGTGCAGCAGGTTTTATTATTTAGAGAAGATCCCATCGTAGTTACGCACAAACAGCTATCAAGATATGTACTGATGACAAGACAGAGGGAGAAACGGTGTTTTTACGGCAAACATTCGCAGGGAACCCCTACATCCTAAACTGGAACTGACAGTACAGAAATTTAACTCCCATTTGCGGAAAAGTTGTTGGTTTATATGACATTAGACTACAAAGGCGAGGCGTTGGCTGGCTTGGCAATCCGTAGAAGAAATAACGCCAAAAGACTTACAGTGCATGGCAATTGTGAATCGCACTTAGATCGAACCCTGTAGTTTACGTACAACACAATGGTGCGTTGCGTAAATGTATAGTCTCGTTTTGCGTTTACCTTTCCATGTGCTCCACAGGAGAAAGTTTATGTCGGTCGCACAACTAGGCACTTTCCTTAGTGGAAACGTGAACACTATCATACGTGGCAGGCTGAGGGTGGGGTGAAGTCAATTTCCGATGCAAATCTGGCGCACACTCGAATCGGGGTACCAAGTCTCAGAAGGAGTCAAATTTCGCATGCTGGGCACCGCGGATGCCATTAGAAATCGGTTGCGCAACCCCCTAGTTGTGAGCTCAGAGGAAATTTGTCCAGGTCTTACAGTTACCATGGCTACCTGTTACTCAGCTGACGCCTCTAGAGATTAGTTCATTTACCTCATTGCTCTCCAGTTCAGAACCGTTTGGCGCACATATTTAACAGATTGTTCGTGAGTTCGCTAACGTGATAACCATGACAATATAGAATGTCAAGTGCTTATCCTGATGACGACTAACCGAAAATAGGCTGTTCGTCACACTCTGTACATCTAATAGTCACATGTTCACCAGATAGAATTTCTACGAAGGACGAAATCCGTTCTATCTAATCAAGCAACCAGGAAGTACATACTCAGGGAGTGTTTTAGTTCCAATTTGTATATGGATTTCACCCTACTGGCTGTTGTGACGACCACTAGACTGAACACCAAGTATTTATTTAACATGCTATGCCTGCGCATTTGAATAGTTATCGTACTGTTAGATATTTACTTGCTTTGTCTTTCGCAGAACGAAAATTTCATCAAAATAATCCAGGGGCCATTCTGGCTTATACAGTGAGAATAGTTCAGAAGTGTTTCCGTTTAGTGGTCATGGTTTAGTTGAAGATCAAGATACTTCAGTGAACACTTGCTGCTTGTTTGCTTATCCTTTTATGAATGCATGTGTCTAGTTTGTAATCACGTATTCATTCTTCGCCATTTGATTCGAGTACAAGGAATGACTGGGGTTAATCAGGAATTGCTGTTTTTACGAATAGATAGTTACGTTGGTAATTCAACAACTCTGTTGGTACACTTACAGTCGCTCCGTGTGCAGCAGGGGCGTTTTGCGCAATTTTGCTCTTTAATTCTACCGCCGCCTCAGATTGCTCCATTCCATTCGCTGCGGCGTACGCCTTTGCCAATCTTCCTTCAACGAATGCCACAAACTCCTGGAAGTCCACATAACTGTAACGAAGAATCGAATGATTAGACCTGTGAAACAGCTAATCTTAGTGAACACTTTAGTATAAGTAAAATGCAACTGAGTCCGTAGCATTAGTGGACCGTCGAATGCTGCTTTTTTGCAGCTCCCATTTGATGACAGTCACTTGTGAATAAATTATATATATATATATATATATATATATATATCAGTTAATGACCACACAAAGTGGTGAACTTGTCAGACCATGAGGAAAAAAATTGTTACATAAAGTAAAGAGGAACAAAAGACGTGGAAGTACAAATTTTAAAAAAATCAGACCGATGCACAAAGGAATTTGTACGATGAATGCTCTTGACTTCTGTAACCAACCATATCAGATAGTGTCTTCGGTCATAGGTAATTCTGGTCCTTCGGAACCCAGCTTAGAAGCTGGGAGTGCTCAACCGAAGCAAGCTTCAGTGTGAATGCTTTCATAACACAAGCCCATGTCATACGCTAGCCATCAGTCTGCCGCTTTCAGCCTAGCAATCAGCAAACAAGGCGTGATGTGATAGGCGACAAGTTATGACAGACAGTGAAGCCTGTGAGAAGAGATCAGTGTGCTGAGGGGTGGACGGAGTTTGGTTTTGTTGAATACTTTCACAAGTTTCATCATTGATGATACAGTGTCCCCACCACAAGCCGTTAATGCTTCGGTAACATCGCTTTTAAAAAACGGACACTTTGAACATCCTCCCAGGTTGTAGAACACGCCGTATTGAATCATGTGATTTATGTACGCCTATACAGCAATATTCTGTAGAGATGTCCAGCGTTGGTGCCAACATTTTTCACACAAAACTTAAATGTTCTCATAACAATGTATCACAAAACTTGTCTAAAATCCATTTGCAGTCAATTGCCAAACGCTCGTTATACAAATTAACTGACTTGTTTTACGATGTTGTGAGTGAAAACAGCATTTTATGTTTCACCGCGTGAGAAAAAGTAGAAACTGAATTAATGAGATCAATCAAAAGAAGGTAAACAAAATCAAAAGTGATTTATCCAATAAATTTATCAGAAGCAATACAGATGCCCTAAGTAATAAATTTGATAAACATTATGCTAGAAGATTCGTAAAGTTTTCACATGTGGGGGGTTAATCTTACGCGCAGCTTACTGTCGATTACAGGACATGCATGCAATTAAGTTGAACGCATGCGATAATGAAAGCACAAACCATTTGTAAGACATAGATCGACCTCCTAAGTGAGTGACATATAAAGATAATCTTCCTTCTTTATTTAAAGCAGTTACCGCCTACGGTCATGAGATGAAGTGGGGTCTTCATATTTGCAGAAAAAAACCTGGGGATGACTTCTCGGTCAATAAAAACAAACGTTGGTCGTCAGAAAACCTTGGATAACGGTGGGATCTACACAGCAATATTATGATTTCTAATGATTTCTAGGAATTTCAAGTAATAATTTGAGAAACGGATCAGTTTACTAAATGTGCTTGTTTTTTCCGCTAAATCGTAAGATAATTATAGGCGGAGTGTAGACCCCCAACAACGGTATCACCAACCTGTTTGAGAAGTGCGTCAAGTATAATGAGCAGATCATTTACTTAGTGAAAACGACGGAGAATTTGAATGTCATAACAGTATAACTAGGAGTGGACGCACTGTTATTCCGAATTGAAATAGAACCATAAGTTTTATCACATTTGTCCTCACCCATCATATTTAAAGGGGTTTTTAGTCAACGTACTTCCGACGTTCCACACGACAGTTTTCGCAAATATGAGTGACGATGAACCTACAACGGCCAGGTTCTTTACTAAATAGCAACACCTATTGCACCGACCAACACGATTGACGAATTGTGCCTTTAACTTGATGAGTATGTCTTGCTGTACATTGATTTCATTTAACTGGACACTTAAATTACTTCTTCTTGAACCGGCCGGACGACGTGTTCAGTACTCATCGATGAACGTAATCGAGGGTTTGTAAATGGTGATTCGGTCGTGCTTTGTATGAGATCAGCGACACATTTATTAATATGACGATCTCACGGATGCGTGCGTCAATATCCAAGTCCTGATCTTGTCCATCTTATTCTGCTTGCATTAAGACATTTGTGTGAGACAGGACTTCACGATCAGGAGTAGAATACTTGCGGTTATTAGACCACACTCTCGCGTAATGTTCACTTTTATATCTTCCACGATCCATGTCATGATGTACTTGACAGGTGTTCTAATTTCTCGCCTTTATCCATCGGTTCTCTTGATGATGATTAATGTTTATTGACTTTTCGAACAGTATGTTTTATAATAGCTGGCTAGGATGATTTTTGACGCACAGAAATCTGACCAAGAGAGTAACATATATTCACCAAAGGTCAGTTTCATATGCCGAGGGCTTGCACGCCTGTTCGGCTGGCAGAGGCGTGCTTGGGTCAACGTGTGATGTCCATGGCGTCGTTCGACATTGTTGGCTGGTCCAGTGTATACACACGACAACTATGGTCATTTTCTTCCACAGAGAGAGATAACCTGATAAGAATTACTCGATCGAATAGATAAGGCTAAATTCAACGCCATCCGATTATGTCTTGAGTATGCACTCTGTCTGTCATTTGTAACCGAGTGATGAATTTTCGCGACCGTTTGCATAAAATTACCTTCTTCATAGTTGTGAAGCCAGTGATCCTCCAACTGGAACTGACAACTAATGCTAAGGCGATTTTAAAGCATATGTCGAATGGAACAAAACAAAAATCCACTTATAACTAATTAAACAAATTGGGGGTTTCGCTTAGTTTTTTAGAAGTGCACAGATTCGAGAAAGCAAACAAAATTCTATGTACATTTGTCTTTATATTGAAGTCCCTGGGTGAAAATCGACAGAAAGCAAAACATTTTTGTTTAAAAAAGAATATAGAGAGTCAGTAACGAAATGGATGTAGAATTCAAAAAAACATGACTTGAAATGAGTACACATATTCAGGAGCCTCCTGTTAGCAGCATTTCAAACGCACCGTAGCATAAAATACAGAAACGAACTGATTTGCATCAACTTTAACTCGTTAAAACTGATTTGCATCAACTTTAACTCGTTAAAACTATTTAAGTCTGTGGGATAGGTTCTGATGGTTACGTTATGCGAAGTGTCGGCTAGATGTTTTCAATATGTGCATCACGTTCGTGCCACTACTAGTTACTTAACGACGCTGACGATTGGCTGTAAAATGAGTGTATGCAGACCCTGAATAAGTGTCACCTGTCAGTCAGACATATCATACGATGTTTCAGTTTTAGCTACCTCTGTCTGAGGTGTTTGTATAACCTTGGCATGAGCAAGTTTCATAATGGAGGGTGAGGATTGTAGAGGTTCACATATTAGGTTACCGCAGATGTAGAGATACGACATGAAAAATTGATTCGTATTAGTACGTTAACGATCTGTTTTGCTGTTTTTTTTTTGTTTAAACCTATCAACAAGAAGAACAACTCGCTTTAGATGCAACCAAGAAACTTTCATATTCAACATCTATGAGCATAACAGTGGACTGAAAATCATAGTGAGGCCATTAGTGTTGAACATTCGAGATACTCCAGTAAGCAGTCTAATTGCGGGTCATGCTTTCTGGCCACCGAAACACATATCATATGAACACTTTGATTAGTTGCAAAAGTTTTTGTTGATGTCTATTTCACAATTAGTGGCAACCAACTTCCTACCTCCAACACTATATTCGATTTACCGGTGGCATACGTGTATTATTTCGCACATAGGTATATTAACTAGAGGCCGTTATCGCTATATTCCAGCTTCTCACTCTACAATGACGTCCGACACGTACCAGATTTTGAGTAAACAGTAACGGGGAGGAGTTGACATTTGTGAGACTTCTTACACCAACAATGCGAACGGTAGGTGCTCTAGGACAGAACCCTTTACAATGTTTCTATTAGTATGGTGCCGCTAAAAAGAAACGCATTTGACTTAGATATCAAAACGAAAATCACTAAGGTAGTCCATTGACAACCTAAGTACATGTTTCTTCTCTACGTAATGTCAAATAAACGCAAAATTATGGTATTGATTGATTTATTATCATCAACTGCTTTTGCTCACTGTTCTCAAATAGTCCTCAACACGGCAAAACATGAATACCGCGTTCGAATTCACTGCTACTGGACATGCTTTACTATAAAAGGAGCCTGACGAACGTAAAATCGATCATCATTTAAACTCTCAAAGAATCAGACAGAAGCCAAAAATGAGAAAGTCTCCTGGGTGGAAGAAGAACGCATAAAGCAACAAAGCCATAAACATACATGGAAATATCATTGGTTTTTAATTTTGAGCGACGAAAACGAAATGATTAACCTACCATTTCATTTTACTAGGGTTGCTCCGTTGAATCAGAAATTTGAACTACTAGTTCATGAACGCTACACCATGGCGGGAGTTGATATTTTGAATGGGTTTTGCCCGGAATCTTCAATTGGATATTGAAGATTTTATTCTAAACAGTTCGACAGCACGCAGCGTTTAATTTCAAGCACAGTGGTTTGCTGATTCCTAGGGTAATTGTGTACGGACTGAATGACTGAACTATCGAATTGTACCTCATTCTTTCTCTTAACTTTGCAGACACATAGTACAGCCTAAATGACTCTCTAACAAGCAACGAAATGGTAGTTCGACGTAAAATACTTATATTGGCGACAAGAATCAGCAATATTTACCAAAACGTCTACAGTGTGTTTCAGTGAGCCACACTGAGCTTCTCCAAGATTAATATATATTGTTCATAAAGTTTTGGAAATTGTTCTAAAAACCTCCGACCGGGCAAAACTCTCCCTACGTTAAACTTTGCATTACATAGTTAGAGAATATTAAAAGAACCATCCAAGTCAAGGTGTCATTTTAGACTTGTACAGAATGTTTTACTGAACCGAACATTTAATCTTATGTTTTCTGTTTCGCATGTGTGGCACAGATGATTCCTAACATCTGCGTTACTCACACCACCGTAAACATTCATCTTGGTGACTTATCATAAGTTTCACAGTGAGTGAGTTGTTGCGTCTGTCTACCTAAGACGATCTCTAGTGTAGTTGCTTCTCTATGGTTTATATCGCTAAGCCAAAACCAACTCTTCAAGCGTCCACCAACCCACACAGCAAGCAACATTTGCCATTTTGTGAGTTACGGACACCGAAACTAAAATAACCTGTCTACACACAACGTGTCCTTTAACTGTATGAGGTCAAAATTAAGAAACCTGACTCTTGTTGCTGTAATTTTAACCTTTTATGATAAAATTAAGTTAAATGGTGAAGATCACTTGGAGAACCATGAACTTAGAGGGGATGGGTATTGACTGGGTAATTTATTGCAAAGAAGAGCTCACATCCAACATTACAGTGGTCAAACTCGATTAGGATTATGAAACAAATTACTGCGAGCCCGTTTGCCCACAACGGAATTGAAACGTTGTCAATACGGTACATCTCGCAAAGTTGAGGTCATTTGTTGTGTATAATTATACATGTTAATTTCTATCTGGCTACAGCTTTCGCATTCGGATAGACCGGTGTCTTCATAAAAGGGTGGTGGTGAGCTGTGATGTAGTGACCATGAAATACTGGATGGGATGAGATGGCATCTTATCTGTCCTCAACGGCGACGTTGGTTTTCGGAGGCTTTTCCAGCTCTATAACCTCAATGTGCCAGACTAGATAGAGTATCAGGTGATCTTGAAGGATGCGCACTTGAGTACAAGTACTGATCTCGTAGTTTTCAGCAGTCGGTCTCCTCATTCAGGCTGTAAACACAACAAGTGGTCAACGTTAGCTATCAACAACTATTAAGCTTGCATTTGACACTGAAATATGCATGACTCTCGCTATGGATGCACTGCATTTCCAAGAATATCTACACTTGTTTCTTGATTATGGTAATCAAAATGACACCAAATCTCTGCTAATTAAGTTTGTCAAGACAGCCTAGAAATTTGAGAGGATGCTATTTGGAACGAAATGTTTTTACATTTTAAGTTAGAGGAATGCGGGTATTTATTGCGAACGTTTCGTTTCATGTTTACTGCCTTCATGCTAAACTTTATAGGAATATTCTGCAATTACAGTATATTCCATAATCACAAATTCAAAATATCACAGTGTTTGCATAATCACTGCGTCAGCAGACGAACTATATTTCGGTTTGTTTGTCTTTCCAATGACCTGTACCAGGACAGTGTCTACCAATCAGCTGCTTCTGATTATCTCTGTTACCACACAAGAAACCGTTCGACAGCCATCTAACCTCACTGACAGCCCAACAGTTCAGAGTCCACTTCCCCTTCACTTAAGAGGGAGCGATAATTTGATCATTCTAGGTTGCGATCGATTCATTTTTCCTGCGCAATACATCGTTTCAAACGTCTAATATTGTTGTGGAATAGAAACTTGAGAATTAGATAAACTCCAGCAAAATGGACACAGTTCCAAATACTTTTAACCCGTAAAAATGTTTGTTGAAATTACATGTGTTGATTGACGACATTCTTGCATTATAAATGACGTTCAGAATGAGTAAATATGTTTATGTAGGCTACTTGTTGAACGCTTCACATAATACGATTATTAGTAAACTTAAAACTCTGTCATGTTACATATGGGAATTTGTTGAACAATGTCAGGTAGCAAAACTACATCATGGGGACATTGCACACAACATATTTTTCTATCCACACATTTTACAGATCATTCACCAACAAGCATTGCATTGCATAGTTCATTTCCTCCTTCACTTGTGTTGTCTAAAAACAAAGTAGTGGTGGAAGACTTTGTTCACTGGACCACCGGTCCCATGAGCCTTAGATGAAATTAACAAAACTTGTGTCAACAGATGAACCGTGTCCATTTACTCAGGCGTGGTATTAAGAACTTTCCTCGTTGTATGTGATTTGAAATGAAAACAAAATTTAGACCAAAACGCAATTTCCGACCTCCCTATTCATTTATGAACGTACTCAGCCTAAGCATTTGATTAGCGCATTTCAAACACGGGTCCGTAATAAACTAACGAGCAAGTAGTAACCAATCCTAGTTGGGCTTGCTTGAATCAAACTGTGCAGGTTATTTTGACCACTTAATATCTCGACGTTGCAGAATCATGAAAATTTTTAGACTTCAAGTGGATTCGAGTTATCTATAGAAACCGCATTTGCTCATGTTGCGTGTGACCCATCATCTAAGTTCTGGAGTTAAGACGGTCGTTTAGAAATCCCACATGGGGACTCATATACACAATTCACATACTGTGCTGTAAGAGATCGGCTAAATGATTCAGTGGCTAGACTGTCTTGTAGAGACAGACAAGCTTTATCCCTCGCTGGTACGAATCCTCCCTAAATCTACTGTTTGTTTCAATCTATAGTATTAAAATCTGTAACATTACATATTAGTGACATTTACAGAGCTCATGATTTACTTCAGTAGATTCCAGTGTTGACAGTTTGTACGCCCCCACCGGTACAGTCGATCATTGTGACGTCTGGTGGATTTCACGTGAAACATCGAGAGTGATGTTCAACTTACTCCAGGTGTGAGACTGCGGGGTTCCAAACGCTGTAACTGAGACGGTAAAGAACAGGCCATGCTTACCAACGGTAATAATAATCCGGCTGGAAGGTTGGTATGGATGTGAATGCTATCATTATTGGTGATGTGATGTCCAGCGTATGTCAGCTCATTGACACTCGTCTAAATTCTGTAAATGCTTTCACACTACTCATCAGTAGTCACCTGTTAAGAGAACCACAGTTGAGCTTGCCAGACAAATCAAAGGAAGGTGGCCACCACTAACGGCCGCTTCGTTGCCAACAGCAAGGTGAAGTGAACGAAAGAGCTCGACTGTCAAGCGATAATTCCTCATATCCTTTATGACTTCCAAACTAATTAACTGGCGCAAGCGTGAATGAAAAAGAGCCAACTGTAAATCAACCTACATAATCAGTAAGCTCTTGAGTCGAGACCCAACTTAGAATGTGGGGATTAATGCGTAAACCGTCACAAATCTTGTAACTATCAGTGAAAGTTTGTCCGGGTGATATACCGGACATCTTTCAACGGCTACAGATCAATCAAGTTCAAATGTACGCGACTATACTGAAAGATTTATGTTATACAAGGAATTATATTCACATATCGACTTCAACAGAACCGAAGTGATTTGGAACCGAGAATTTTTGCACGCTTCCATCCTGAGGGCTGTGCAAGTATACCCAACAGGACTTCGAATATAGAGGTTCAATGTGTTACCCCATATGCTCATGTCACAATATTCAGAAGATACAGGTTTGTCAATGTTAGAAGAGAGACTGCAGTAATATTACATCTCTGAGCTGTGGGACTTACTCGTTAAAGTCAGTTAAAACCTTATATGGATTTGAGTCCTCGATGATCGTGCGGTTACTACATCTTCTATTGGGAACACCCAGTAAACTGTGAACTACAGAGTATAGCGAAACATTTCAGATTATTGATAAATGTAGAGTGGATGGTTCAAAAGGGAACCTACGGCATGGTATTTGAGCCTCGGCAGGACTCGAACCAGCGAAGGGAATCGCATGTCTTTATGTTCACGTTCTCTGTCAACTGATCTCAGATGCGACGCTGGGAGCTCAGAACTCTCACAATCGAATCTCAGTGCTCATCAAAATGTATGAAATCCCATAAATAAGTGACTTGAGTCAACTGATTTAATTTCCGTCTGGTCACTCGAAGGTTTACCCTAGAGGACAGGATACATTAAAAGTGAACCGTGTATGTTCTGTGCGACCAAAATAATCAAAAAATTGCCATCGCCTTTTAAGAATATACAGATATTAGATTACATACTGTGGAAGCTGCTATATCAACCGTTTATCTATCACTTATTATTGACCTGGCCAAGGGCATTATTTGCATTCCAGTTGGATAACCTTTGCTTTATCCGCTTTGTATGAATTTCATTTGCGTTATCGGTGCATAACAATGGTTGGGTATGCCAGGCTTTATTTGTGTGCCTTTTATAAACAATTACCTTGGGATAAAATTTCTGCCTGATTGATCAATCGAAAAGTAACCCTGTGTCTGAGTATTGTTGTATAAGAGACTATTACGAGAAGGCAAAATATGACATCATTTCATAAACTTTCAATGAGACTAAACTTTACTGAGTATAACATATCCGATGTGGAAGGATAAACTTCAAAAAAGGAAAATGTATTGATTAAAATGAAAGTGGAAAGGCAAATAGTGAAATCTACGTTCGGCCAACAGGAATCAACAGTATTAAAGAAAAAGCAAAACTTAAGCCAGTCGATAGACATTCGATAAAGCAAACGAAATGGAGTGGTGTTGCTTTATTTAACCTTGAAGCTAAATACTTCGGACTTGAACATCAATTCGGAGAATAAACATATATTTAATAACCATAGTTTTAAAAACAAAACAACAGTGAGCCCAACCTCCAGGAGAATGACACTGATATCGTTATACTCCATTTGGCTAAAGATATCGATATCTTCCTGATTATCAGGACTGAGAGAAGACGGAAAATATGGCCGAATCTTTTTCACTCTATGAGTTTATTCCCTCTACTCATATAACATTACAGTCCTCATCATTTACAGCTTTGAGTCGTACCTGTGGTCATCTTGACGTGCTTATCATCTCCGAGGGCTGTGTGGACGGTCGCAAACTCCAGAATCTGGTAGATGTCACATACGCACTTTGCTCAAACGGGGCTTAGGATTTTAATAGTTCATATAGATTGAACATTACCTACAGTTGAACGCAGCTGTCGCGTTTCCAAATACTTTCCAGTTAGGCTGGCAGTGGATTGATCTGTTCAAGGGATGTCTAAACTAGTAAAGTCTGTGAAACAAGACTAACAACCTGAGTCGTCTGTGGGGTGCATCTGTCTGAAGACACCGACAGATTACGTCATTACTGATGAGTATTAGGGAATTTCGGTTTTCATATAGATTGAACATCCCTCACAACTGATCGCAGCTGTCGCGTTCCCAAAGACTTACCAGTCGGTCCTTTTCGAAAAGAAGCACTAAACTCAAGTTTCACTCTCATTAGAGCTCGTCAGTAATGCATTCATTGCCACTGCACAGGTGGTAATTCGGTCGTGCCTAATGTGAGGTCAATTGTGTAGTGGTAAACACGGTTGCCTGCTCATGAACAGCGTATCCGTAGTTCTAGTCCCGGCAGTGGTAAGGATATGCACCACTGACGAGCTCTAATGAAAGCATCTGGTGTTACTTTTCGAAAGGGGCCGACTGGAAAGTTTTTGGGAACGCGACAGATACGATCAATTTTGGGTGATGTTCAATCTGTATGAAAACCAAAATCCCCTACTACTCATCAGTTTTAATATTTCGTGGCTGTACCTTTGCCGGACCGCTCTGCGGTTTCCTTCAACTGTCGGCAGCTGTGTAATGTCGATAAGCTGGAAAAGGAAGTCTCTCACGAATTATAATTTTTGTATTAATGTGTGCTGACGGATGAAGTCACCGAAACATTCGTTAAGTTTACCAGTAAAAAACACCACAAATGTATAGGTTGTCTAAAGTGAAACATACTACTGAGGTTGCTTCCATCTAGACAGTTTGGAGCACTTTCGAATTGTTGCAGTTATTGTCGGACAAAAACATTCGGACATGACATATAACCACGAATAGTTCCAGCATTTACGTACCATTGCGTGTTGCTAAGACAGACTCTTAACTAAGTAAGTGAGGAGAAGCAAATCAAACCTCAACTTACACTATGTGGTTACTTTAAATGTAACATCCACTACAGAACTCAAAGTTTAAAGTTATCTGTAAAATCAAATCGCTATCCCACATTTCACTGTGATAATCAGTCAAGTATTATGAGCTCATTTGTTTCGCCTAAATCTTACCTGAACAGGGATAAGGCATGAGCCTTGCCGTTCATTGAAACGGAGTCATTAAACTACTGGGCTCTCAGTATATATATATATATATATATATATATATATATATATATATAATCATAGAAAGCAACCACTCCACAACGAATTAAACGAGATGACCATATATGGTAGTCGGGGGCGTTAGAACGACTTGTTTCGTGGGGACGTCAGCAAGCAAGCGAGCACAAAACAGATCAGACTACTTTGCAGTGTATGAGCATCGGATCGTACCGTTACAGTTTGACTAGCCAATCGGAATAACGCAGATTCATCTTCAAGCATCACTTCAAAGCAGATTAGGTTCGACTCTACCTGTATGTCTGCAAAAGCTTGCGGATGATAGTACCCACAAACATATATCGGTCGGTATTGCGCACTTCATCCTACTGTTTTCACTGGAAGATGCGTCTCCTTACATTACCGGACAAAGCAGTGCGGACAGAACACTATCTAGACATTTCCATCTGTTTACTCGTCTAAGAATCATTTGTTGACATGACTCACTAAAGCCCTTCCTATCAAAAAGATTCACTGCACTTTCCGTAAGCAGCGTGGATTGATTAACAGCTTAACACTGTTGTGGTGGCCGTACTCAACTAGCTATGTTATTCTCTCCCCGCGATTTTACTAACAAATGTGTTGATGGACAGTTTGGTTTGCAAAGTACACTCACCATCAACTGTAATACGTGCCTAAAAAGTGTTAACAAAAACCTGCAGCAAAGATTTGTAATCCCTAATTGAAATTTTCAAATCGTCATCGAATTTTGATTCCTTCCATTCGCAAAGATTCAAGATCTCTTGTTACTAGTTTCAACGTCATTTCTGTTTGGCATCTCTTCTTGCGCCCTTTGCTCTGGTTGGCCTGTTCACATAATTATTTCCTAGTCTATCTTGGTTAAGATTTATGCGCATTCCGAACTAGGTATATGTCTAGACCGGGCGCTCAAAGGTAGTTCTTTTGGGAATCAGTTTTTATCTTTTCTTTTTGCCCTACGGTTGAATTAGGTCAGGATATTTTTGAGGCGATCTGACGGAGAATCTCGCGTTTTGTTGCCCGTGCGTCCCATACACATAGTTGAACGGGTCATGTAAGTGGCGCACCGCGACCGCTGATTTGTGTTACCATCTTTGCTGGTCAAAGCCACAGGGTGGAGAGGAATTTTTCTGGGTACACCGTGTAGACGGTGTGTTTATGAATTCTGTTCCCAATCTATCAGTGTTAGACAAACTAACCAAATAGGAATGGGTCTAACTTCCGCTCTGTATACGCTTCCATCGCACTCCATACCTCCTGGTTAGAAATTACCGTTTAATTACAAAAGACTGCAGTCGAATGTCTAGGTTCTGTGGGAGCACACAAGTGACAGTTGATTGATTTGTTATTCAAAGAAGCTTATCTTAACGGCGTAAAAATTACAAGTAGGACTGGTCCAGAACTAGTAAACCCAAAAAACTCCTAATAGCAAGGAACACTATGTTTGCTTTGGAACCAGAGTATCTTACTTTAAATCGTTAACACTGAAAGTCGACTGATAGATCTGACTTTTCCCTAGGCAGAACTAAAAAGTATTCGAGGGTTAAACAAATCCTGGGCGTTCTGATTTGAAAACACGTCGTTCCGTTGTCAGTAGTTTGTAAGGATTAACACATCATTACAGTAGTCGAAACCCGATCCACAGATTACAGTCCTTTAACGAGTTCATTCGTGTACTATCTCATACACAATTAAGCGTGCTTCTTGACATAGTAAAATGAAAGTCCCATTGGATTGGACAAAAGGTAACGTGATAATTACAGGTATTTGTTGGTTCAGCATCGGGACATAAAAAATTAGCTACGTCGTTTATATTTCCCAAGTGAAGTTAGCAATAGTAATGTTTCGTTATTCTGATCACGAATAAAACCAAAATATAAAATTAATCATTACTGCTGTTGTGACACGTGGTAGTTCGTAACTATCGGGTTGAATATGTTCGGGTCGTCTACAAAATTCCTGTCAGGTGGTAGATTTTTGCAATGGCCTGATCGATCGTCATCATAGCTCACAGTCCGGTGGTGTGTTTGCTTATGTGTTCGCGCAGACATTGCAACTTTCCTGGTTCTACTGGTCCGCTCTCCTCTTTCACACACCCACACAGACAGCTGATCTTGATTACGTGACACATAACTGGCTTGTGTCTGGAACATTGTGCGGTGATTTTTTTCAAGACCAATTAGAAAAGCTGACCATTTTTTTGTTTTCTCATACTTTTAGCAACGTGGCAATGTAATGTCATGTTTTACTTTATCTACCATTGGAGAAACCTATCTGTTTTCTAGTCGATATTCGTTAACGAGTCAACGACGACAATAATCGATAACTGTTAGCTCCTGTTTGAAAACAGTGTTTCCGTGATGTGCGGGTGCGAAGCTGAAAGTCCATGCTTCTCTGGTTGATTCAGCTTTTATTCGATGTCAGTCATCTCGAAATTCGACTGGAATCCTTGTGAGCATTGAGCGCAATTACTCTCCAGGTCGATAACTTGTTTTTTGCTTAAAATGAACAGATCTGACTGTAAGTCGAACCACTGAGAATATCAGAACCGTCATGCTATATTGTTTGGTCACGCACAGCAAATGCTGTATTGAAATATTACAGCATTCCAATCTAACTGATATTAAGGAAACTCAAGGAGAGACTTGAATAATCAACTATACTCAAGTAATGGTACGACCCGTGTCACGTGATGGTCAGTGGTTTGCAACTTAGTAAGTTTTGACCGATCACGCTTGAAAGTAACGATAAGATTCAATATCACTGCAATAATCTACAGGGAGTATATACCATATATGTGATCTGAATGAAAGTGAAGTACAAGCAATCGATTGTACAGTGAACGGTTTACAAGCGCTAATCTCTCAAAAAAATCTGGTGTACAACTGGATAGCGAGCCTAGTTTGTTGCACACCCAACGTTTATTTTGTGTCGCGAACGAAGTCAATCCAAATAATTATTGTAACTTGCTGCTGACTTAACTGGTGTTTGTCTTCCCTCTATCCAGTTCTACGCCTGCCAACCACACCCGTCTCGCTAGATTGTGAGTCTCTCTCGTCTACAAGAAGGGATGGACTCAAGTGAGGAGAAAACTGCTGGTGAGCTTGCACGATTACATGACGAATAGAAAAACCGAAGGTGGTTTTAGCTCAATTGCCTTGACGCAGTCTGTCACAAAACCCAAAACTGAGCTGGTCAATTGAAGAGTGCATTCACTTCGCCCACTATTGTTTATAAGAATTATACAGTTCTTGAAGCAAGTTTGTCGCGTGCTGTCCGGGACTTAAAGCAACTCGACGTCTTGAAGAATGTTTTTGTAATTGCCGTTCAATGAAACTCTTCACAGATATTACTGCTGACGCAGCTATTCCTTCTGTCTTTTCTCTCTTCCTGTACAAGAGTTGCTTTTCTCTTTATGGTTGTATGGCAGTTAAACACAAGTAAGAATCACTGATGTATTTGTGTTTATGACGATGGTTGGTAAAGGTTAATTGCGTACAAGTTACTGATGTTTCCAGCATCTATTTGATCGTTTGCAAATGGTGGCCATGGAAAACCAAGCAAGAAATTTCGTTTCATTCCACCCTGATTGGAACGGTAGATATTTATATATGTGAGCTTTTTTCTTATAAACCGTTTATTGTTTGGTATTGCTAATAAACATTTATTTTGTCTAGACTTTAGTCCCTGTGAAACTGTTTTCTCATATGTTTCAAGTCTTAATTTGGTAACGCGTTTATCTATTTGATTCAAAAAGAGCTAGTGACATGGACTGCTGGGGTATGGTATAAACCTCCAACTAATTGCTTATCACATCAACAGTGAAATGTATTCAGCAGAAACGCTGAAATGATTTACGAGAAATACGTAAACATTCCAACTATGTTTTTCACCCACGAAAATGGTATCGGCTTACACAAATAATTCATCCTGATTAGGATTTAATCAAATTTTCGTGATTCATTCACCGCAGCAAATACTTTCAATAGACCAGCTAGGCACTAGTACAGTAAGATCAGTTGAAGTAAGATCGATTAACCCGAATGCAAAAAAAGCAACACACAAGTGTATTTGTGATGGGTAATCGGGGATTTGGTTCATTTCAAGTTGAACATCACCCATAATTGATTACAGCTGTCGCATTCCCATAGACCTTCCAGACGACCCCTTTCGAAAAGAAGCACACGACACGAGTTTTGTTCTCATTCGAGTTCAACTTGAAATAAACCAAATCTCCGACTACTCATCGGTAATCTAAAATATCGCCTAGCAGGTTAAATGAGATCGGAGATTTCCACCTGCCTAGGAGGTCCTAATCGCGGGGTTATCGATCGGAGTTCACAGGTTGTAACTGTGTCTCTTGTCGAGACGATCGGGCAACATGATCACTACTCACAAACGAAAGTGGTTGATTGTTCACATATGATAATTCGATCGTGCCTAACGTGAGGTCAGTAGCGTAGCGGTAAACACGGTTGCCTTATGAACACCGTGGCCGGAATTCTAGTCCTGGCAGTAGCAAGGGTATGCACTACTGACGAGCTCTAATAAGAGCGAAACTCGAGTCTACTGCTTCTTTTTGAAATGGGCCTACTGGAAAGTCTATGGGAATGCGACAGCTGCGATCAACTGTGGGTGATGTTCAACTTGAAGTGTAGTTGTGGTGCTATAATGTTACAATTGTGCAGCTGTTGTGATGATGTGCGGTAGAGAAAACCTGTTACAATCGTTTTCTAGGTCACTCGGTCAAACGAACCTATTTTATGACTAGAGTTTCAACGTGCATCCTCGTTGTAGCATGAGAGATTGGAATATGAATGTGTTTCCGTAGTACTGACATTTACGTTGCTGACCAAATTATCTGGAACACTGTTTCTACTATACATGATGAATTACTGCATGTTAGGAGAAAATCTGCAAAACCTTGAACCTATTCAGAAAGCTTAATTGCCTGTAAGTATAGGTCACTCCTGTACATTTGCTTAGAGGTGATACGCAAAATAAAGCATCAGAACTAGGTTTTCAAAAATACCTTCCATTGTACATCTGCAAATAAGCGCACTCAGCTAAACAGTTTAATTTAGTTATACAACCAATCAGTTCATATGTACAGTTTTTACCTCGCAAGTTTCAAAGGCTAACCCACTGGTTTGCATAGACAAGTGACTACCATTTAACCAGGTGAAGTGTACCGTTATCTTTGAAGTGTTTAATTTTCAAGATACCAGATGATTTAGAAATATAATACAACATTGGAAAAACTGGAAGTTACGTATCGAACATAATCAGCTTATTTAAGCTAAGAACTATGATTGTCTTCGTAAATGTCATGTACGTGCACCCATAAACTTGTTCATTATTGGTCGAGCTACGCGCTATACATGTTCCTCCGTTCGCTTAACTGGATTTACTAAATTGACGATTTTTTGTTTATATTGACCATTCCATTTTATGTAGCAGTGATTGATGGTTGGAAACTATTCACATATGTTCCAAAGCATTTGGAAAAACAACTGAACTCCTACCTGTCTCCGTTCAGGTTAAAAGATATAATTATTTTTCTTGTGTCGTTGTTCCAACCACTGTATTTCATTTGACAGGAAACCTCCAGATTATTAAAGTTATTCCTCCTTTTCAGTGCTGAGGCAAAGATTTTCTTACTCTCAGCCAGGATTCAACTAGCACCGTTATCAGGATTCACGTAATCACAAGCGTACTACAACATTTCTCAGACTTAAGAATATACTAATTATCCTTCAAATGAACATCACTCAAGGTTCACCGCTGCCTTCGCATTCATCTAGATTTTCCAACCAGCTTCTGCCGCAAATAACTAATAAGCTCAAGTTCCACACTTGCTACTGAACATTTGTAGTGTATCTTCGTTTCAAGAGCCGGGGTAAATTTCGGTCACATTTTTACGGGACAACCGTGACATTGACTTCACACAGAATATGACCAACTCCTACTATTTAAAAGTGAATCGCCCTCAAGCCCCTTCTAAGACTAAGTCTTCCCTACTGAAACTAGCCAGCAACAAATTGAAATAAAGTTTTGGATTTTTACTCCCGAAAACACCTCGGTATCGAGGAGTTAACAATTGCATGATGCCAAACATCAGTTGTTGTCAGCCATTTAGTCGTGTAAGCTGAATCTTTCACTAAACATGGACCACTTACAGTTACCACCATTTGATCAGGTTATCCTTGATAGAATAGTTGGAAATTATAATCTAAGCCATCCCAAATAATCGCAGTTGGCACAGTCTAACAAACCTTTTTGTTAGCACAGGTCCGGAAGGCAACTCCTTGGAAAAATACAAACTAACCAGTAAATTATTGACGTTCAGAAACTTACTGCTATTTTGTAGACTACACTGATTACGATTTAAGTCCCGATAGGTTATGTCGTTTCATGTAAGACAAAAGCGAGCAATTAGACTAAAGCTTAGTCCACTCTTCAGTATTGTTCCCCTGACTGCCCAATAGTGTTTAGTGA
This sequence comes from Paragonimus heterotremus, assembly GCA_013368495.1. NCBI lineage: Eukaryota > Metazoa > Platyhelminthes > Trematoda > Plagiorchiida > Troglotrematidae > Paragonimus > Paragonimus heterotremus. Next base: position 75,070 of record LUCH01001506.1, read on the forward strand.
GCGTGGTGCTAATTTTTGAACATGTAAACCAAGCAGTTTTTCACCACTGACGTTGTCCCTCTCTTCATAAAATCAAACGGGGTTGGCCACTTTTATTTCAGACAAGGAGCACCTCGGTCGCTCAAGTATTGTGTCCCCCAATATTGCTGCAAAACTTTCAGTAATCTTAAAATTCTTAATGTGACTTTCATTATGCCTACTGCACAGGTACAAGCGGTACTGCTCCATAAACAATGTCTTGGTCTCGGACTGATTCTTCACCAAGAGATGTGCCACATCTTTATGTCACTAGATCCGATCAAGGTCCCGCAAGAGTGCGCCATAACCCGTTGTTTCGCAGATGATATTTTTGAATTGTAGGCCTGCTGCGGAAACTCTCTATATAAACCCTTTCCGATTAAGGCTGTCGGATGTTACTAGAAGCTATTTATATACCAGCAATTCCCAATTATACTTCGGAAAATCATTCTTATACTTTTCATATGATTTCGCTTGACGAAGTTTATGATGTCACCGGAACCAAGCCCAGCGGTTAAGTCAGTAAGTGTAACACATAGAATTCCAAGGGAAAGAAGTGTCTACCAGATTGCGTCTTCTCAAGTAATCATATAATACTCGAAAATCGATAGTCGACTGAACACTGGGAGAGTAAATCGGAATTGTACGGTTCACAAGACGATAGATCGGATGTTACCAAAATTGCCATCAGTCAGACTGTCTTATACACTCATATAAAGATCGAACAGCCAGGACACGTTACACTAGCACACGATTTAAAGGTGCGAAATAATTGCGTTTCACTAGCAGACGAACAGCTGGCTGCTGTGTTGATGTCAGAGCAAGAGGAAAAGACAGAGTTGAAAATGTAGTAGACATGTACCTGTCCGTCAAGCAGAAAATACAAGCAGGATGACCCCGCTATGCGAAAATTCCTTGAATGTGACAATCAATGCATTGCCATGTACCGAATCGTTCAAACAGGTTGAAATGTTTGCAAGCAATTAGTCAAAATCTTGAATAGTTAGTACATGATCAGATCGTTAATATAGACCGGACAACATTGAAACATTTCCAAAGTGAAACTTCATAAACAGGTAGAGTCAACATTAATATTGAGTTATCTTTCTCTATAATTAACTTATAATTCACAGACAGAGGACAGTCATCCGAAACGACCACACAGAGAAACAAGTCACAGCCATTGAGCTGTTAAGCAAGAAGAGTGTTGGGTCATTGCACTAACGCACGTGGTCGGCTAAGAAATCAGTCAAACATTTACAGCCAAATGATACAGAACATAAAAATCCAATCACAGCATCTCACTCGGAAATATTACAATGCACGTCAAATTCCAAATCATGAATGATCATACAGGTATTTGTAATAGTATCGATATATAACAACAGCGGGGAATCGGAGATCTGTTGAACACAAACTGCGACGCGCAGTTATTTCTGCAAAACACACGGGAAGGTACAAGACAGCACTCCCCATTCAGGAATCCATTCTTCAACCAGTTTTTGAAGCATAGAAGTAAGGCATCATCTCAGAGTAATCATGTAGCTTCCCAAAAAGGATTGAGCAATAAACTCTGAAAAACGCTGTGAACGAGTCTGATGAGGCACCAACAATGAAATCGCCTCCATCAACGGTTTGTCCACTGGTCACAGGCAACATTCTGATTGGTAGCCCATGAAAATATCTATCAAACTGCATTATGGCTGTTAGCCAGTAGGACGAACTACACCAGTGATTCTGGAACTACGTCGTGAATCTAAAGGTAACTGGAAATAGTATGATGGTTGGTTTGATGAGGTCACTAATTTGGAGATGGTTTAATCCGTGTGCTCACCAATTAGGATCTGAGATATTCATTCCCGCCCCGTGACCAGTTGAATAATTATTTAATTTGGAGATTGATCTGATACCGTATGTACAACGAGGCGATGAATTAAGAACATATGGACAAAACCCACATAAATGAAGTTGGGTTAGAGGGTAATTAAAACGCAACACATGCATTCGAGTACTACATCAGAACACATGACAGGAGATTCATTGAAGCGGTGAGTACGGACGGTGTTAACGCCGTTCTAAAATGTGACGATAAACTTACGCAGACGATGCAAGCAGTATATTACAAATTGTCCATGTCAATAGCAGTCACACTGATACGTACTTGTTTTGGATCGGCACCACACATCCCGCTCAGTTGTAACCGATACCATAGTCTACACGTTGTTGGTTGACCACCATGTGGTTTCATCCAACTGTTGATGGTCTCAGTATATAACACCCGGTATGGTAAACGATCAGATGACATACGGAATACGTGACCTAACCATCACAAGCTGTGCAACGTGATTAGTTGACCAACTGATCCCGCATCCCGAGCGTTCCAGAATACGCGCAGACGAACGACGACATTGTTCACGCGATCACTCCACATAAAGTAGGCTAATTGGCGGAGACAACGATGGTCAAACACAGCAAGACCGTTGATATCTTCTATGCGATGAGGCCACGTTTTCGAGCCATAGAGCGAAACAGAACGTACACAAGCATTTCCTGTTTCGGCGGTCAATCTACCAGGTAATTCGATAGACGTCATATAACAGTGGTTTGGATGGGTAACGCAGTACAAATGTAAAATGTCTGGTTCACCGTCCAGGCATCACTATTCAGCTGATCAAGTAAACGATGCGTCTGAGTATGCTGTTTCAGTCGGTGATACGAATGGGGCAGAAATCCAGATATATAGTAATAACATCATGTAAAGCCTGTCAAATTGGACAAAACCACTGATCATTGACCTTACATTTGTTCGAACGTGTGTGAACATGTTTCCATGCCGTATCGCTAGTCAGTATCTGTCAGGGGAACGCTAATTAATATCGACATGCACAGTGGGTTGACTATTGGAAATCCTCATGTAATCACGTACACGATGAATTACCATAGATAATGTGGCACTGTACATACTGTGACATCAGACCACTAGTGAGCAGTGTGTTTGTGGGAAGGAATTGTTTTAGTCACCATTAGGAACATTCTCCACAACACATCTAACTGAACAGACTGGATAAAACACAGTGATTAATCCAAACAGGATGGAATAGTGATCAATAAACAGAAGAGAGGATCGACTCGCAATTTATTTATTATCAAGTTCGTACTGGTTTGAAGATAATCCAGCTAATTGGATTCCCACAATTCACTCCACGGTGTGAATCCATTGGTAGTTCCATTCAAACACACACACACACACACACAATTCCACCGGAGAATTCCGAGCAGATGATATCGAGTGAACATATGTCTAACTGGTTCTAACAGCGATCTCACACATGAGGAGAATATGTCGGAACCTCACAGAGGTCAAATTGTGTGAGCTGCACAACAATCAAAACGAAGACAGCTGCCAGTAATTCGCATGAACTATGAAATTGCATGTGTGGTCAGAGTGGACATTGAAACACAATGTTTGTGGTGAGTTCGGGAGAACGGGGATTGTGCACTTCGAATGTCATGGATATTACCAATTATATCATACTTTCTGTCTGAGTGAAACAGGAGCGAGCATGTGCAAATAGACATTCAACAGACAATCTGTTTAGAACTATATGGTTAATGTGTGTGAATGTTTTCTTGAATATTCTGTTGGGCACCCTGGAGGAACTTCGTTATCAATTAACACTAATGCCCCTTCTCATCTTATCCTATCCGGATATATACGTTTGTGCGTGTGTGTGATGTTCAAGCACTGTTCTAACTGTTTACTATACAAATACAGACAAAATCTTTCGCTGACAGTTTGCCAATAACTAAAATGACAGCTGAGCTTCTACTAGAAGTTTTTTTATCCAAATGGATGTCTAATCAGGAGACCTTCACTCGACCCTACTGAACAGTATGTATATACTGTACAACATAATTTACCCGCGTTTTTTTTTAAAAGATTCAACGTCGTTATTCAGGAATTACGTAGGCTACTTCTTTGCCTGTTGCGCCCGTATGGTGCTTAAAATCACGTCAACGGTTGACCTTGTTGACACACTGTTGACCGAATCATCCCCTGACGAATCTATTGCTACCCGACACTTTTTACCAAGCAGTGGAAAGGATGGAAATAGTTGTAAGTATGAACGTCTGTTCATTTCCTGATATGGGTAAGTTAACAAGAGATCGAAGTGCAGTTGGTATAATGTGAAAATGAACGAAATTCTTTTGCCAGCCGAGATAATCATTCCAGGCGCATACTCGGAATAAGATGACTAGAGATTAAGGTTAGGTAACCGGCGGTTTTCAGTCAAGTATTATTGAAACATTACTTCCCAGTACTCTGGTCGACACTTTCGGAAACGCATTTCTATATCACCTGACCGACAGTAACTGGGCGTTTGTTGGTTCTGGTTGCCGACTGGCCGTCTCTGACTCAAAAACAATGGTAACTATACTTGTTCTGCGGAATTCAGTTGTACTGGTACAATCAGAGTAGACGGCACGTCTTACATGGACCGTGCTCGCTGTCAGGATCAAAGCTGTCTCAAGTCGCCCACTGACACTATCTACAAATGTTTATTCAGCTCATTACTGTTCTGTTTAAGAACGTGTAAAAATAATGCCTCATAATGTGTATATAGTCAACATGGATAACAACTTCGTTGATCCGCTTGAACCCGTGTCGGTCAAGTGGTCAAATGGATGACAGGCCAGCTTCAAGCTTACGAACGAAGCAATACTGATGTGATATATGTGTTTGTTCGCCGCATACCTGTTACAAGTTGTCAATAAAACTTTAAGTACTGAACTAAAAGTATTATCCTTCGATTTATGTCAGTTACAATCTCAGTAATCACCACTGTGGTTGGGTCTTTTGTGTAATCAATTAACGGCCATGTCTGATGAAAGCTTAGCACATAAAGATCTTAAATTGTCAAGATTCATTCATGAGGAAACACAGCACGTGTGTTGCGGTGGAATGTACGAAAATCGATTATGAACGTTATATGCATTGCATAGACCATACTAAAAAGCATTTCAATATTCCAAGAAATAGTTGGATAGATTATTTAAAAAAAATTTGAAATGGTATATTGTAAAGCTCTTCTCAACTTTTACAATAGGTTTACTGTTACCACAGTGTGACGTTTATATGCAGGTTATCAATTAAGACTTTGTTTATCGCAAATACAACACAGGATCTACTGTGGAGTTGAATGTCATTGAGTTTTTTTGGCACACCCATTCACCAACTACTAATTTGCTCTTAGCAATGAGAAGACGAAATTGGTGAGTACTTGCATCCAGTATTGAGTTCTAGCAGTCAACAAAAATAATTGGGACAATGTATATAAACAATAATGCAGAGTAAGCAAATACTTGTCAACGTTATTACAGTTATTTTAAATATCAAACTATTTGGCGGGAAACATTTATATGGTTGTTGTCAAGTTACTGACGAAAAAATATAACACATATTACATGACATTACATATATATGCCACATATATAATAATTCCTGAATACCGGTAATAACAGTGACAATTTGAGTGACAAGCCAGAATTCAGGTTCTGTTGCTCAAACGATCTTTATATGTACATTGCAATCATGTTAGTGGTAATTTCTGACGGAAACTACATAAAAAACGTAAAACAGCTAAACTCATTAAATTACCTTGTCTGGTTAAAAAGAGTACGTGGGCGTTGCCAAATACTTTGTCGTTAGGCGCTTTGAGTGTGTAGTCGACCACAACTTGATAAAGTAAAATAATCTAGTAATGGATGGATCGAACTGTCCTGAGTCGGATGTGCATTCATCATCAGTAGTTAATCAGTCTTGATGCTCAACTGTCACAAAACTATCAACATAAATGTGACTGTTTTGTTAGGAGCAAACCGGGCGGAATGAAGGGATTGAGTTATTTAATTGTATGCAGTATTAAAACCGTTGGGCCTATTAGAGGAGAATGCACAGGCAAGTAAATAATGATCACTACTCTCTTTGCAAATCTGAAACAGTCAGTAAGATCAGATCGTCTATCACTTCGCCCGGCTGGACAATAATGCATAGTCTGCGCGTTGCAAGCAGCTCAATCGTCATTTCGTTTTTGACCAGTGTAAAGAGAACTACGAAAAGTTAGCGATCCTAAGCAACACTGATTACAGTCTGAAATACGCGTGGCAGTTCCCTGTAGACTCTGGAGTTAACATATGTAGTTGAGCAGATTGTCAAAAGTTTGCCGACATGTTGTGTTGGTACACCTATGGAGTTTTCAAAGTACACATCAAACCATCAAGTCAATTTTGTCCGATAAAAACAAAGTTGACTGACCGTTGATTTCAGAATTCGTTGGTAAATATCTTCCGTTATTCTGCAACACTAGGTTTAGGAGTAAAGTGAAGCAACGTTAATATATGTATTAAAAACAACTGAAATTATGATAAACGATCACAGTGAATTAGGGAACAGGTGTTTCTTCATTCAGGTTTGTTAGCGCACGTGTTACCACAGAATACACCATAAATCATGATAGAGAAGCCCTTGGCAGTGAGTGTTCGTCACATTTGATATTTCTTTGAAAAACTGCTTAAGATGAAGATGAACCAAGATTTTGTTTGAGGATATTTGTCAATTCGCACTGCATCACGGTTGTTTGATGTCTGTTGAAGGTCTGCCGTAATAGAAGTTATGGTGGTTGACCTACTGTTTGAACCAGTATTGCCTAATCGGGACAATTGAGCTTTAAGCTGGATGTTAAGAGCGACGGTAAGGTTTAACCACTAGCCTTGACATTTCCGGCTAGTTAAATAGTAAATTACATTAGAAAAAGGGAAGTTAATTTCTATCCGGCTAGCTGGAACTGAATATTAAGTTAAACAGACTAATCATTCGTCCCGTCAGACCAGCTCCAGTCTACGAAAAGAGATTAAAATTCAACCAAAAATAGGCGTTTCAAAATCTAGTTGTGTGTATGATAGGTCTGATTTGTAACAAGTAGGCCAGCTCCGAAATGCTGAGTAACAGGTTTGAATGGGTAATTTCATTAAGTGAATCACAGTGAACCATTGTTGCAAGTAAAATGTTATGCTATATTTGATAACATGAATATAAGTGATAAACCTGAAGCCTAAGCCATACTTTGTAAGGGAGAATAGTGCAGTTTTTAATCTTCTTGTCAAGGATTGTTGAAATAATCATAAGAAATCCAAAACATCATTCGCTACGTCATAATTACTTATGCGTGGGATTTTGTTCGACTCCCGTTGTCCTGCCGATACTCAAAACAACCTCGTATATTCCACAACCTACTTTTTTATGCTCGTGTCGATCTTTGTGCACTGGTCATGCTGTAGTCCGATTGGCTGACAGAGTAAGACACAAATCAGTTTCGAGAATGAGTGGTGGTCAACTGGCGGACTCTAACAACACATCTTACGAGGAAGATGTATCTCAAATCCTTTGGTGAACATTCCTTTAACAAATTGTGAAAAAATGATTGTTCGTAACGTTATCCCTCGGGTTGTTTAGTGAATGACTAGAAACCAAGTAGATTCAGTGATAGTCCTGAAACTGAATCTTGACGAGACTATAATCATCCGACCTGTGTGACGAAACAAAAATTGAGTAAACGCTTAACATACTTGCGCTACAACACATCAAACTCAGGATTTAGAACAAGAATCGTTCAACTGCCAGCTATCACGTAGTTCGTTATCCTTCAGTTAATCGATTTTCTAACATTCCCCGGTAATTATTTTCATATTTATCCTACAATGCGTAACCTGGTGATCAAAACTTGCAACTAGACTCGATGGTTACTTTGTTTGAGCTTGTTATTCTTTGCCTCTCATCATTCAGTGCGGTCAACTTCACATCAACGTTGTGTTCACCTTTAACATAGAGCGGTTGTTTCTGCGGCCTCCTAGTATGTTCAGATCCATTCGTTCATTCTTGTAAAAAGTAACCATAACGGAAAAAATTGTGATTGTTTCACCGAGCCTATGGCCAACAGTCGACCTGGTTTAACAGTGACTTAACAAACCGAATGCATTTTACCCTCTGCTAATCTCAAGACTGAGAGACTAATTCGTCTTGTTCAATCTACAGAGCAATCCTCACCATACAGAGGAAAGCAAATTTTCGTATTCTTGTCATAGCGGACGATAATAAATTTCGTTCCTATGACAGGGAATAATAGGCCAAACAACGTACCTCCAAGTTTTGGTCCAGACAATCCATCTCCTCATTGTTTAAACAGGCTGATAGTCATTGTACATATTTAGCTTGTGTAAACTGAGGGAAGTTTGTGCAATTTTTGTATTCCCATTAGTTTCCCAAGTAACTGTCTCCAAAAGGACTTGCTGGACTTCAGTTGTGCCTATGCTATCCTATAGTGCTTGTGAGTATCCATCCAGAATTGAACGCTGAATTTTGGCTATCATGTCTATGAGACAAGTGTCCTACTCACTGCTTTACTAAACCCATCGTAAGTGTGATTTGTGCAATCGTAACCAGTCTGACAGGAGCGTGGAAAAAAGAGTACAAGACAGTCTGGCTTCTAAACAAGTCATGTGAAGACGGCCGCGTAGACTGTTTATTTAATCCATTAGGCACGGTACATCGAATCACATGCTGACATGTAGACTTAACACGATAGAGCTCACGATCTGGTAGTAACACACAGGCTACTCTGCTAGACACATGGCTTATTTTGAAAGAAGATGGAAAACAACGCAGTTTGCGTAATCGAACTTAACTGAGAAGCGCTCATGGGACGAGTGTCCTAAACGATCAACACGGTTATTAGTAAGCCATTCTTACACAGCCAACCTACCCCTAATCGTTTGTAGGAATCACTCATCCGTTCAGTCTGGTCACGCTATGCAAAACAAGCAATCGATATGTGTGGTTGTATGTGCACGCTTGGTTTGAGGGAATGATGTTCAGTCTCCGCTAAATTAGTTTCGATAGTCATAACCAGTTTTAAGTAGAATGTGGTTTTCAATGTTGGTTCACAATTCAACATTCCCAAATGTATAGACAGGTTGTACAAAGTTTCATCTCATACCATACACTATGGGATTCAAATTCATATCATTCACGGTTCAACAAATTCAAACTAGAGAAAGTCTACTTGGAAAATGTTAAATTATCAGCAAGAATTGAGTATTGAGAAAAATTTTAAAGTGTAAGCCACTCCTGTGTTTGATGACCTGCTTTTTGACGGTTTTTAGCTCGACATTTCATGAATGGAAGTAGTTAGCACCAAAATTCGCCCCTGTGAGCCGATAAAATTTTGTCACGACTGGAATTTTAACTTCAGGGACGGCGCCTGTAACAGAGAATGCTGATCGCCAGATTTTTTTCACGTTGATACTGAAATGAATAACATCAAAATATCATGTTACCTGCGGTGGTTTGCTTCGATATAGAACTGATTGAAACGGTACACGGCATCACAATAATCAATATTAACCAAGACAGGTTATTTATGGCAATCTTCCCATGCGATTTATTCAACTATCCCTGCTTGTCTGAGCAGACAACCGAACGCCTACTCAGTAAATTCGCATAGGAGACATCATCTTGCTACGGCGCAGTTGGTAGAAATTGCGTTTCCGAAAATACATTCTACCGAACGTGCACACGAACAATTATGTGGGAGTTATCCAAGTTGGCACAATCTGGACGTCTACATGAGTCAAAAATACCCAACTCGAATTGTCCATCAGGTTAAAAGAGAGAGTAAAACTGACTCTGGAAGACGGTAGGTGAACACTATGAAAATAACCGAGAAATTGACAACAAGTAGGAATGTTTGATGCAAGAACACACATATATAACCCGATAAAATAAGACCAAGAGTGGCATGAGTGTTGATTTATAATGAAGTTTGCCCTAAATGTAATCCACAAAAATTCAAGAAAACATTCACACTCATTAACCAAATAGTTGTAAGCAGATTGTCTGTTAAATATCTATTTGAACATGCGTGCTCCTGTTTCACTCAGACAGAAAGTATGATATAATTGGTAATACCTAAAACATTCGAAGTGCACAATACTCCATCTCCTGAGCTCACCATAAACATTGTGTTTCAATGTCCACTCTGACCACACATGCAATTTCATAGTTCATGCGAATTACTGGCAGCTGTCTTCGTTTTGATTGTTGTGCAGC
>LUCH01001506.1:86087-108898 GCA_013368495.1 Paragonimus heterotremus
AAGGAAATGCTTGTGTACGTTCCGTTTCGCTCTATGGCTCGAAAACGTGGCCTCATCGCATAGAAGATATCAACGGTCTTGCTGTGTTTGACCATCGTTGTCTCCGCCAATTAGCCTACTTTATGTGGAGTGATCGCGTGAACAATGTCGTCGTTCGTCTGCGCGTATTCTGGAACGCTCGGGATGCGGGATCAGTTGGTCAACTAATCACGTTGCACAGCCTGTGATGGTTGGGTCACGCACACCGTATGTCATCTGATCGTTTACCATACCGGGTGTTATATACCGAGACCATCAACAGTTGGATGAAACCAACAACGTGGTCAAGAAATGTGAAGACCCTGACTGCTTCACTGAACAAAGTGGGCAGGTGTCGCCTGCCTGGATGGAGTCCTCGTGATCACTCCACCCGCTGGTTAGAGATGGTTAGAGATGGAGGTGTGTCGCAGTTAATGGTTTATACATATTCATACCATTTCTAGTTCTTCCACCTAGTCCTCTTTTGTTAATTCCGAACCTTCTTATTAATTTTACTGCAAGGATATTCCACGTCAATGTTGGTGTGAACGGCAGCTCGAGCCACAGTAACTTGGTCAAGTTCATGGTTGCTATGGTGATGATGGTGATGATGAATCAGTTCGCATTGGAATCCACCATCACCACCGACACGTACTCAATGATGATTTCTATTGGTGGTTGCGGATAAATACAATACACAGGCGACATCTTAACGCGCCATCTACCACCTGGACACAAAACCCCATTTCACCGATGTACAACAATCTCACTCCTTGCTAAACAACACACTCGGTACAGACTATGTACTGCTGAGGTCGTAACTAATCGGAAACAGCTGCCAGAACGTGTAGACTGCGGTATTAGTTACAACTTAGCAGGATCTGTGGTGCCGATCCAAAACAAGTACGTAGCAGTGTGACTGCTATTGACATGGACAATTGTGTAATCTATTGCCTGCATCGTCAGCGTAGGATTATCATCTCAACTTGAAAGGATGTTACCACTGTACGTACCCACCGCTTCAACGAATCTCATGTCATGTGCTCTGATGTAATGCTCGAATGCATGTGTCGCATTTTAACTAAACTCTAATCGAACTACATTTCTGTGATTTTTCGTCCATGCATTGTCGATTCATCGCCGCATCATTCATACGGTATCAGAACAGTCTCCGAAATAAATAACTACTCAACTGGTCACGGGGCGGTAATGAATGTCTCGGATGCTAATTGGTGAACACACGGATTGCATAATCTCCAAATTAGTGATCTCATCAAACCAACCATCATACTATTTCCAGTTACCTTCAGATTCACGACGGTCCTGATTGACGTCGTAGTTCCAGACCAACTGGTGTAGTTCGTACTACTGGCTAACAGTCATAATGCATCTTAATGAACAGTCTCACGAGTTACCAGTCAGAATCTTGCTTGTGAACAATGGATAAATCATTGATGGAGGCGATTTCATTGTTGGTTTCCCATTAGACTTGTTCACAGCATCTTTTGGAGTTGATTGCTGATTTTTTCTCGGGAACCTGTGTGATAACTCTGAGATCATACCTTAATTCTGTATCCCACAAACCCTTTTTATGAATGGCTCCTCAAATGTGGGCTTCTGTCTTGTACCTTCTTATGTATTCTGCCGAAATAACTGCATGTCTCCATGCTTCCTGCTACGTCCCACTTCGTTTACTTTATTCGTGTACATCAGATCTTCCATTCCCCGCTGTTATTGTATGTCGACACTTTTACAAATACTTGTGTGATCGCTGATGATTTGAAATTTGACGTGTATTGTAATATTTCCGAGTGTGTTGTTGTGGTTGGATTTTTATATTTTATCATTTGGCTGCAGCAGTGTAACTGATGTCTTTTCCAACCACGTGGTTTAGTGCAATGTGTGCACACCCTTCTTGCTTAACAGTGTGTTTTCGTAAACACGGGATTCGAACATCATCGTCTGTGACCTGTTTCTATGTGTGGTCGTTTCGGATGACTGTCGTCTGTTTCCGGACCATAATTTAGTTGTCTGGGTAACTAGTTCTTTATTTACGTTTGTTTTCAAACTGTTCGTGGTGTCTTTACTTAAAACTGTCTACTTTATTTATAGTTGACTTATATGCCCTCATCATGTGCTAACTGATCGAGCTTGTTAGCTTAATGTCGTGAAAGTCTCTGTTCTTGTTGAAAATTTGTAACTCAATAAGACAGATCTGTTCACCATAATTTGTTCACCACTAGATTGTAACATGTTACCTAGCCGAAAACTTTTCTAGCATATGACAGCTCAGGTAATTTTTGTATACGTGACCCTTCATCAGCGGAAGCGTCTCACGTTACTTCTCCGCTAGCTGCCTGCCTAAGGTATCACATCATATCAGTCAACTGGATTCCAGATAAGACCCACTGGACATTGTGGGGAGCTTATTCCGTAGCGTCATACTAAAATCGGTTTCAAGATCGTCATCTGTTGAAGGGTTCATGCACCTAAATTTAGGAAACAAAGTCTAGTCTTCTGACATTCGAACTACAACAAACTGTTGCCTGTACTTCGCACAAGATTACAGGATGCTTACGCTTTCTGTATATCAAACTGTGTCTGCTTTGTAGTTGACAGGTGATAGTTTGGTTTGTTTCCAGCCAAGCAATTATCTTTTCCTGCTCGGCCGGTTTCTTCTGTTCATCCACATTCCAGCATCTTCGGGATTCACCAAGACCCTTTAATGAAATTACCTCATACGACTGTTTGGAAACCGTTCAGCGTTTAGTTCTTTAGTCCGCAATCTTTCAATAATCCGCGAGTCGGAAGTACTTTATGCTCAGTACTAACTTTTTCATCAAGGTGAACTCTTTCAGCTGGTCAGTTTTGAAAAGCATATGATCTTCATAGGTGGGGCACGAAACAAGTCTGAATAATAGGGTATTCGCTGGACCGAATAAAACAGACGCCGAAATCAGATACTTCTGGTTAGGAAGGCAGCAAGTTGATGACTCTCTGCTAGCCGAATCATCATGTTTAAAAGTACAATCACACTCACTATTGTCTAGCGGTTGAACTAAAACTGAAATGGAAGAAACAGGCGTTGTAACTCAAACATTAATTTTGATTTGTAACCCAGCGATCAGAAATACATTAGTTGTTCGAAAATTCACGTACACTTGGATCTTTTATACGATGTATATTCCCAATTAGTTTTTGCTTTATTCAGGGTGTGAAATCAGTTTCTGCTTTTCTGAATGGTCTCCTCATGAACTTTGTGTTACGTTACCAGTGACGTTCTCAAGCTCACCAAAATTGGTCACTGTTTGTTAGAAACTTCTTTGTAGAACCAAACTGTACACAAGTCTCCTAAACCCAAATAAGTCAGTTCAAAGGAAGTCGTTTCCTTTGGGAGAACATGTTAGGGAATTTTTCCACCAAATGTACAGAACGTTACTTAGGTTTTCTGTAGTGTTTATCGGTCACCTTATCTCAACAAAAATGTGTATGGAGGCTAAATCTAGGCATTCACTACCAAAAATCACAGACCGCATTCACTGTCCATAGATTTATAATATCGACACTTGTGTCGTCTTTGCTGATTAATAGAAATGTTCTTCTATATATACTGACTTCGGATATCAGCCACACATTATCTGGTTACTCGTAGGCTTAATCGCGCCACAGATCCTCAGTTCTCTAAACAAACTAGGAATGATCCCTTACACAGTGGGATATCATTTCAGTCAGTTTTTGTGTAATTTTAAAAATAGGAGACACGATTAACACCGCTCAAGTGAACTTATGTTTCACTCAAGATTCTGTTGCATTCAACAGTCGACTTTCCAATTTAAAGTGTCCACCCTTAACAGCAGGTAACTTACAACAAACCCGTTTGAGCAAGAAGTCACTTGAGTTTTCCAGCACATTAATCAATCCATTCAAAATGAGTCAGAAAAATGCACGTATGCCTTTATGTCAGTTAATGAGATTTTACTAAAATCAGCGCAATCTTGTCCAGACTCAGTCAACACAAGCATTGAGGATAATTAAGATTGTATCGGTCTATGGGACACCATATTTGGATGACTCCAATGAATAACGTTGTCTTAACAGTGTCAATTTTGTGAATTTACGCTCGGACAAGGAGAGCGAGATGTTGTCAGTAGACTGAATTCAAACGAAACAAATAATTGTATGCGTTTTGCCTAGATTTAACTCCTCCTGTCTTTGGTTTTAACATCGGGAAGAGAAAAAAGAAGCAACTAAGACAGCTGTTCGTTCCACAGTTGCAGTCGTTTTAATGTCATTTATATATTTTGTATCAACGATTCCGCGGCTTCCATCAGTTGCCACCTTCAGCTGCGCCCAGTGTTTCCATGCTTCATACATTTCGTAGCCTCACTTTATCTATCGTTTATCATGTTAACGTTGTTTGGTTAATCTACCACTGATAACAACTAAGCACTATTTTGTATTCAGGACGACTGTTAAACAAGAAATCGGCATAGTCACTACAGCAGCAAACATTACTAATCCGTAATAGATCATTAAAAGTCCCCTTAAAACGAGCTTATCTATCCCGTCATTGATCAGACAACAGATCAAACGCTATTACACCCAGCATGATTACAGGAATAGAGAGAGAGAGAATAAGAGTGGATTAGGGAAAGATCAACCTCAGACACAACATACAAACGAAAAAACTATTCGTCGTAAATGGTCATCGTTTTCAACCGGTGGTGCAACTGGTCGAGTTATAATCAATCGTAACAGTTACAAAGCCCCCAGAACAAAAACTGGATCGTACACAGATAATTTTCCCCTTTTATCCCCAGCGACAACTGGATGTCTTTTCGACGTCAAAGATAACGCCAGTTAGCCAAACAAGAATCGCCTTCACCACGTTCTTTAATACTTCAACAAGTACTTTACAAGCTTACGAGAAAAAGGCACGGCCGTAGGTGAAACCGTTATGTCTCAAGTGAATATCTTGCAGAAAAAATGTGAAAATAGGCATGCTGCAGTCATGAAGTGACATGTTACCATCTAACGGGGCAAAGAATCTTTCTACATAAACAAGGTGTTCCACACAGTAAAGTTAGCATGGTTTCGGATGAGAAGTTATGCAAAGACTATGTCAGTCAATCTAGCTCCAGGAAGAAACTCTATACTGCGATCGCTGAATCTCTTCGAGAGCGCTTTCTGAACTGCTGCCCACGACAGAGTTGGACAGGAAGGCAGAGATGGGATACTCCTGACGAACACACTCCTTAGTAGCTGAACTCCTTCCTAGAGTTTTCCATACGTACAATAAAATGCCTATAAAAATTCATGAAAAGCAACTAAACTATCAGAAACATTCGTCACATCTATTACGGTTGGCGTACTCAGTTGTTAACTATTCACGGTCTTGTTAATGCGGATAAGATTGACCAGACGCCTTTAACCCCGCATGTATCAATTTTAAGCAAACCAATCATACAATAACATTAACAGTTTTTCGTTCAATTGCAGTACTTCAACGTGAAGAAGACAGTTTTAGGACACCTTATAATCTACTGAACCGGAGTTAGCCGTTAGATTTAAAAAACCATGACCATTAACTGGTTGAAAGAATGTCGTTGCTCCAAGATATGCCATAAAATAAAACCGTGGTAATTGTTGATTGAAATCTTGCCTGGTCATCAATAACCCAAATTTTCTCGGTTTCACGGTCGAATCCTGAGTAAATCAGTGAACAACTTGGACATGACGTAATAAACACGATGCGTTTGGTTGTTTCCTACTTCAGAATACGCAGGACTTATTCTATTGCCTACGTGGGGCTCCACTTCCATTCAGGTTGTTACCGATTATTAGGCTAATAAATTTCGGAATATGGAGAACAACTCAAGTTAGTCATCTGACAAACCTTCACCCAAAATGAGCAACTAGTCCGTATATATTGGGGGATCAAGAATCCGATGTTAATGAAATATACGTCTTGTACATTTCAGTTCCCAGTTTACTCTTCTAGCTGTTTTCTGACATGTGGTACACACGGTCACACTGTTTTATTACCATACCTAGAAATATGTAGGATGTTTTCCAGATCTCGAACTTGCGACGGTGCAATTGTTAGTAGAACGTCGGTACTACTGAGGTCATGGAAGCTGTTGCATACAAAACATACTTTTAAACTGTCCGCACGCTTTTCACGCCACCTGTTCCTGTAAGTACCTCTGCAACAGGTCACGTGTAGATGACTTTACTACTTAGTTTGTGGTCCAATTACGTGATGTTGACGTTTTCCGGGGAGTTATTAATCCAACACCAAGCATTGCCAATCTGTTTGCAGAAGGTGCAGATGTGATCAAGTTTGTTGCACTGGCCTTGAAACCGGTTACCTCATCCTAACTGCACACATGTGAATTTCATTTGGTCAACTGTTTGATCACCATGTCCAAAGCTTGTATAACGTAATGTTTTATACAATCGACCGATGAGAATAAAAGTAATGCCTGCATCTCGTAATGTATATTTTCTTGTCATATTGATAAGCCTACAACAGATTTGTCCTGCATCTGCTCTGTCAACTAGCCTTGACACAACTTTGTCCGTGTTCCCTATTCAAACTTCTTATTGGGTCCACTCTTTCTTTGTCCCCAGCAGGATCAAATCTGTACGTATGCATAAGTTAACTAACCGTTCCAATTAGTGATTAGTAATCATCGAATGAAAACCATATGAACGCAGAAGCTGCTGTTGAACACGAATGATTTTCAACCCGCAACACACTATAACCTCAGGCTCAAACGTTGTCTTTTAGGAAATGTATCCAATTGATCAAACCGGTAGTACACTTGACAGTCTACCAAAGAATAAGCAATAGCGATCCAATAATATCTTTGTCAATGACCTTATGAAACCAAAACAGTGTCTCGAATCAGAAAGCAAGGCTTGTCCAAAATAAACGCTCATTCAGATGATAGCCGTTGTCCTAGGTGAGAATGTCAGCTGAATGGAATCTACTTTGCCCGAAACCTAGAGGCACTAGAAAATGCCCTTCCATTATCAAGAGGTGCTGGGCACCGTTGGTTATATTCCAGTCATAGCAATTGTAGACCATAAGCAGAACAATGTTAACGCTGATTTCGAACGTCCTTAATTTGGCAAATTTTTTGGCAATTTAGGAAGAACTAAGTAAACATTGCCGTATTCATGTGTTGTCTTCAAAATGACTTTTTTTGTCGAACTACTCCACAAACAAAATATTCACGCTTTGTTAGGAACATTCATTGACAGCAGGGAAGTTTGTAAAATAACGTCTCGTACAGTGAACAGTTAGCGTTCCATGAAATAGCCTGTAATCCTCATCACGCATAGGTCTTACTTTATATGATATTATTATTATATATTTATTCCATAAATTTGGTCTATTAACCCATACTGAGTGATCTTACTGAACAGTTAATCAACACTCAGTGACTCAAAAGGCAAGATAATACACTTATGTTGCTAAGCAGAAAACTGTATTGGTACGGTGGACACTAAGTGCAAATCGACAGCTATTTGTAGTTGATCGCATCTTTTACGTTCAGCTGAATCTTCCAAAACATGTCCTGCTTTTGACGGGGACAGTCATTTGTACTTCGATAAATGTTCTTATGAGGCAAACTTGTTGACCACTATGCAGTTCACTTTTAATTTCTCAAATCTGGTATTATTCGAATCGCGACTGCTTATCCACATGGAATACACCTCAATGACTTCGACCTGACAAAGTGATCGTAATTGTGAGGCCGCCTGTTGGAATTAACAAGACGTTTTGTATGTCTGCGCTCGAAACCACCAGGCAGCCACAGCATTACACATCATCCAGTCTTCCACTGTCTTTCGAACAGCAAGGATGATCGTTAAATATCCGAGCACGAAAGACTGAATGGTCTACCGTCTCATGCCCAATTTCGTCTCTGAAGTAATACTGAGGTTTGTAGAAACCGACAAACAAGGGAATGTCGAAGAAGTTCATTTCACTATTGTACACCTTTCCTATAAAGGATATACCTTGCTTTGCTTATTAAATTGGGTCGAAGATTTTCTACAGGTTGACAGAAGATACACTCTTCTCTGTAAAAGTATCAATAAACGTTGGTAATTAAACCGTCCCATGTTCATGGTTCCGCTCATTTCTAATGGCTCCTAGTACACTATGAAGTATCTTTCTTTTCCGTTGGTATCTCTGTTGACTTTTCAGCAATTTCTTGATCCAAATCGTATCATCAAAGTCATCATTGTAATGAAATTGATTGAAGAAGGATCAGCCAGTCAATGTTCGCGCATAAGCTGCTACAGATGAAATCATGGTCAAACTGGTGCCAACCAATCATAGGCGGCGATTAGCTGCTGTTGAATGCGTATCTGTTACGAATAACCGAGTTACTAGATGCAAGGTCGTGGAACAACACAGCAAAAAATTGGCCAATCAAAACTCGGCAAAGCCTGTAGCTCAACACCAGTCGTAAATACTGTTATCTCATAAAAAGGTGCCGTTTTTCCAATAAATGGAGAATGCTTAGTACTGCTCAGATTTCTATGATTTTTATAGACTGGGCAGCTCAGTACGCGACAATCATCACTGACGTCATCAGGTGACGAAAAAAACAGTCTTCTTGAGGTACATCTGAAAAGTCCTTCAATTCTGATTCTCGCTCGTTAGTACTACTTTCAGTATTGATCTCATTTACAAATCTTTCACTAGCATCTTCATTTAATGTACGCATCTAAGCCACCTACTTTAGGCGCTTTATTTAATCATGCTCTTGAAACGGCATACGATATTAAGCGGAACATTTCGTAAAGATCTCCATAGATTGGCCTCCGAGCTATTGTCGTATGAAGTGCCTCAAGGTCAGGTAGACAATGCTGTGGTAGGCAATGAATGTCAGAATACTGATTAGATGTGCACGATGTGTGGGGTTAACTGAAGAAAGGAATGAAAACTTAAAGGGAGCAATTAAAATTGTGGTTGGAATTTTTGCCAGGTATTACCGATTACAGTCGGTTACGTGGCATTTATCGGTAGGACTTCAATACAGTCTCTTTGCAAAGTTATTTTTCTAACTACGACTGGGGTTACCGTCAGAATATTCTCATAGCTGTAGTACATATGCCAGATTAAACAGCTCCATGAAAAACACCGCAACAGAAATCTTCGCCCGTTGAAGAATTGTATCAGAAAGCCCAGAATGTAACCCTTTAACATCAGCTACTATGACTCACAACCTTGTAAACACCTGTGCTAAAGGCCCAATAATGTGATCATAACTTTATGTAAACCTAACGGAAAAGCGACAACGTGAGCAAACGTTCCAGTCTTTTTGCAGACCACACGGTACCGCATATTCATATATATATATATATATATATATATATATATATATTGCTGTTTGGAAATAGTCATCAGTCTGTCCTGTCACATGTTAATGTTTGGGACGAAAAATGTTATTTGTACAATGATGCCAGAAGGTTGCCAGAGTGGTTTGAAAGAAGCAACCATCCTGATCGACGTACAAACAAAAAGTTGGTGGTTTACAGCCGAATCAATAAAGTACAGCTTTTTGCAGAATGTGTGTAACATTTACAGCGGAGTCATACAGTGACGACTTGATAGTGAGTCAAGAGAACTTAAGAACCAGAGTACGACAGGTCAACTATTTTTACATCACAATGTTACAACTCATTTTTTTCAAAATAACCTTTCAGAACCTACTCCAGCTGGTGAGTGGAAACTTACTCTATTAGCCATATTCATCAGGTTAAATATCAACAGACATTATTTTGTCCACCTTCTTGGCAAGTGCCTTGGGAAAGCACATTTTTGGAAAAGATCTCACCCTGAAAACGACCTTCAAATGACTTTTGGCTCTGGGCGGCGCACCATTTTAAACAGGCGGAATACATGCGTTTTTCAGCAAGCACCTCAAAAATATGCTGAGCATAATGGAGCTTAATTCGTGTACAGACTAAATATGACAGAAATGCCTCTTTTCAGACCTGAGTTCTCACAACTGTGCGGACTTTCAATATGGTCAGATAGATGATGCGATGACACAGTTCAGTCGACCAGTGAAGAGAAGAAGTTTTAGCACAAATACTTATATGGTAACCACACCTGCATCCCTCTAGACTAAGATAGGCTATGTGATGTTGTGCAACCTTTGATAACGGTAACGTGTGCAATTACTCCCGATCGGAAGATATAGTCATAATGTAACGAACAACTATTCCGTTATTATCCTGAATACTACATAAAGAAATTAGGGCGGTCTCTACAGCAAAAAGGTTTACTGGAGGTTAAACAGAGACAGTCATAAATTACCCTTTGAGTCTTGTGAATTTTGAACGAATTTGTTAAAATTCGTGATGAAAGATCAGTATGCGGCAACTTTGCGCGAGTTTACAAAATTCCTGTTGTTTAGCTCAGTTTACCAGGCCGTAGTTAAACCGCATTCAACAAGAAAATCAATCAGTGCGCACAGAATACCAGTAAGGGACTTTGTAACGAAAACGTTTCTTGTGCTTTTAACAGATAAATCTAAAAATACTTGAAAACTGGAAGTGTTGATTATGCGTTCAGATGAAAAGATAACGAAAACAACTTCGGAACTGATTATACCAAATCATACTTGATGATACATGTAACAAACTGACAATGATAAAGACATTAGTTTTCGTGGTTCCACCCCAATGTAATATAATAATTAACAATAATGCTTAATTCTGTTACTGCTACTAACTACTTCTAATGTTCCATGTAATATAGAGTGTCATATTCCAGCCGTCTATATCACAAGTACCACACACTCCAACTGACAGCTTCAGAATGTAAATATCAGTACTCAGCACATGGGCTGGAAAGCAAGGGCCATTTATCCTTGGCAGTTAATGGTGAAAATTCTAAGACTCGAGAACGTACCGCTTGGTATTTCCAATATGTGCTCGAAACTCAATATCCACTCGATTTGCATCCAAACCCTTGCCGTAAATATGACAATCAGTGCAAATTTTTTTAAGCGTTTTATCTGTGGCTGTATTCGAGCCTTTTTTCACAAAATTACAGAACGCGTTGAACGACGTTTGTAAATCCGTGGTCATGTTTTTCATATGTACACTATGTGATTTTGCGTGTAGTCCCACACAGTGCGAGCAGCAAATGAAAGCTGGAACAGGTGTTATGCTCGACCAATGAAAGTTATACAAACACACCTGCAAATCTATTGGTGAGTTTATGGACCTTCCTGTCCGCTTGGTTGGTCGAATGTGGCTAGGACAGATGTAGCGGATCCAGGTTTTTAACCGATCATCCGATGTGTGTATCGATTGGCTAGTAGCAACGGCTGCCCGAGTTTGGGCGCAGAATTCAATCGCTCGAACAGTTACCAGCCGAATCTGCCTTGGATGCGTGTACGTGTGTATGCGCATGCTATCAGGCTATTCTGATTGGCAGAAATGTTAATCCTGTCGGCTGTCAGACCGTACGATTCATTGCTTCACATCCGACGGACAGACAGCATATCTGCTTGTGCCGACAGTACCTGCAACACAGTATCCCCGAAAGATATATATTGTCACTTCTGGCAAGCCCTAGTCAGTTTTGTGGGTTACTGGTTGACGCGGTTACATTAGAAAAACTTCCCATCAGCTAGTTCAAGATATGATGTTGAGTATTTGTCTGACATCCAGCTAGTGAAGCCAGAAAACCAGATTTCGACGAAATAAACTGTACTATTTGTTGTCACCTACTAGCGCCTCGTAACTTACAGTGTTGATTACGGCGAAGTAAACCGTTGTTGCAGAGGTTGTGGTGTCTCATTCTACGCAGTTTCATTAAAAAAATAATTCCTGTTAACTGACACCGTTTCTGTTTCAACTCATTTGTCGCATTAACTCGTTCATCGGACAGTTAACCGATGGACACACCCACAATGAACGATTCTCATACAAGCTGTCACTTACAAGAACGAAATGTAACTAGGCCCTCCCCATTTTTGTCACTACCGTTTTGTAACCACCGAAACGGTCTTACCCTGCCGAATGTATAAAACCTTCGGTTTTCGGTGCTATCTACAAATTGTCATCACAAAATGGGTCACATCGACCCAAAGGGGTCGAAAGTTGATTAAAAAACCTTAACTTGAAATATCAACATGATGTGCGAATGTATTGTTGCATTTGGCCCAAACGTGTTGAGCAAGAGAACGCAGAACATAGACGATTGCGATACGGATTCAGCCGCGAAAACGGGAGTCTGTGTTCCGTCTACAGTGAGCCAGTAACACAACAGCGATGAGAGATAAACAAACATAGCTGGCCTATCTGGTGCGTCAACCAATAGTCGTTTTTGATGTGATCAATTCCAGTTTAATCATTCATTTGAAATCCAGTTTACTCTAGTAGCCAGTTTTTCAATTGAAAGTTTGAACCGTGTATATCATGGGAAAACCAAGATGGAATAAAAACAGACTTCTCATTGTTACTAGACCAGCCAAGTGCACATTTAAAACAAGTGTCGCATTATGGGTCTTTTAGTGAAATCGGACGCGTTGCAAGGTTGTACATCCTGCATTTACACGATTTTCTTCGAGGTGCATCTGTTTGTGTCGGCCCAAGTTCTTACCGTAGAACTACTGTTTTAAACAATTTGTCACACCTTTTTTGTGGAGTGAAAACGTTGCCGTAATCACAATAAATCATTCAAAATTGACCACGAGCACACGACAAATCAAGCTACTAACGTAACTTAGACACCGTTCGCAATTTTCTGTCAGACTTTGAACTCATTTGAACCGGTCTTTTAAGTTTTTAGCGCTGCAGTCAATAGCTGATTCTATGGGCCAATAAAGGTGAAACATTAGCTGTAAAAACCAACAGTAATACATGGAAATGAAACCAGTGTGGTTTACAGCAGGTGGATGTGAATAGGTTGGCGAGACTTTGAACCTAACAGTCAACAAACGATTTAGAAACAAAGTTCACATTGCTATATACTCATCGTTTCAAATATGCCCATTACAATAATGAGAGTAAAAACATATAGGCGAACATATGTTTTCGATAATTCATCTTCAAGCCGGTACAGTTATATAAGGAGTTAATAGAGTTAGATCGATATATCGATCAGACTTATTACAGAGAAACTAGGTCACTGGTCAGTCAGTTGGCGATAACTTTTTTGGTCGGTTACATCACGCTTGTCCATTGGTTTGACCGTGCAGGTTGGCCACCGATCCTATGAGTTTTTGACCATGGTAGGTGCATACCCTGAACAAACAGTTTTTGATGACATAATACCTGGTCAAGCAGCCTGATTCCAGTAGCCTCGACAGTACAACATGTTCTGATTCGGATCGCTTTTGATGGATTGCCTGGCACGCGATATTCCGCCTTGAAGACATGATTACTTTTAACTTGGTCCTCACTTTCAACCAGATGAACGGGGATATCATGCCCCAGCCAACGTGGGTGGTGTTCTCGGATTTGGGCGGAGCGTCGGTGAATATTGTGACACAAGCAGCATTCAATATTTCTTCAGGATTTCCGTAGGGATTGTCAACCACGAGTGTAAACAAAACAGTCTGAAGCTTATGTTTTTTTAACCACTCGTTCCACACAGGAAGATCGCATTGTAAATGTGTTTTGTTAAAATTCTCTCATACGCCTTGTCCAACTCAATATCGTCAACATAGTTAGAAAACTTAATTCCTTCTGATGATCGCAGTTCTGTGGATCCCGAATTACAGAAAATGATAAGATACCCTCTTAGGCGCACACGAGTTAGCCGTCGCGTGAGAGCACACGGTGTTGTTGAAGCGTGTGCATTATGTTCCGTCAGTTAGACAGCCATCAAGCGGCAAACCCTGCAAAAAATCAATGTTATTATAATCGAAATTAACAAGCAGTAATTTATCTTTAAAATTTCAAGAAATCTGATCAACAAACAAATGAAAAACAGTCTACTATATAAAGGCAGCGATTAGCGATAAAATGGCTGACCTTCGTACAGTGGTGTGTGTATACGAACAGACGGCTGGTGAGAACATTATGAATCTCATAGAAGCTAAACAGATCGAGGATTTACTCTGAGAAGTCAGATTGTTAACGTTTGCTTTGACATCATTCTCACCAAACGTTTGCCTCCACAATGCTTCCTGATTCCTGTCTCCCTCATGTCACTTCACGGAAATCGGTACTTGTTGAGAAGCTGACGCAACAGTTGCAACCAATTATTTCGTAGTAGCGTAGTGAGTTGCAGACATGAATTATCGATTTCATTTCTCTAAAAATTTCATTAATTCACAAAGAGTTAAACTAGTAAATTTCTGTATTTGAGAATGCTGGATGAAGTCTGAGTGAATATACTCAGTTTTTCAAAACGTTCTAACTTGTCAGCTCTTTGGTTCTCTACAATGTGCTTCACACCTTTGTTATGATCCATGACACTTCGTTCGAATATTTTTACTGCTCAAGAATACCCTGCCAGCTACCTTCATTAGAAGTGTGAGTGCTGTATCATTACAGATGTGCAGTTTTTTCTTAAGGTTGACGATTTTTGTTCGAGAGAACTAAGTTTCACTTTAGTACGAATAGACTGGTACGGTTAAACATCGGTAGTAAGGCCAGCCTTCGGTTTTGGTTAGGTGGCGTTAGTAGAGAGAGAGGTGTGCTTCCACTAATTCCCATACCGTGAGGTTGATGCTTATGGTGAGACTGCGCTATAACACAGAACTGACTGAATGGCTTTCGATAAATCTTGACAAATTTACTCCAAAATTAACGCCATTGACGGGATTACAATAGCGTTCAGTGGCCTGATTACAATGTGCTGATTTCGGTCATCGGTAACTGAGTTAAAATGAGTTGGTTCAAAGTGCCATTTGCCAGGTTTGGTTGAAAACATATTTCAGTGTTGGTCTACTGTTGAAGTGACATGGACAGTTAACTATTGATCCGGATTACAAGATTTCAGGTACTGTTGTATCAGGGTTGATGGCCACGCTGGCCTGAACATAACCACAACGCGCAAATGTATTAAAAACCGAAGAACTTCGTAGTTTAACAGTAGTCATGCGATAGAAAATATTAAGCTGTAATCAGGGTTAAAACAGTATCAGTGCAACATTTCCACTCGACGGACTAAACAATATATGTTCATATCAAGTAAGACATGGTTAAAGTCAAACAACTTTAATAAAATCCCAGGATTTGCTGTGCTGCAAGGTTTAGTTAAACACTTCTCTTGCTCCTGGTATGTTGCTGGTTCCGTTGTACAATAACTGGTCGCCTCCACATTGATCATTTGCTCACATTTAGCCATATAGCTTGCTAACGCGTGTCACACTGTTATTGGGCACGATAATCATTTTTCTTTCGCTGGACATCTATTCACTTGTGCACATAAAGTATTTGCCGTTACAGGGTGACTCCGGAGATTTCGAACCGAATACACATTTGGTTAAGCATGATAGAATACATTGGTTGAAACCGAAAGTGGAAGGCGGCAGCTTGAAGGTATTAATGAGAGTGATTTATGGGAATATGTCACAGCGAATATACTTACTAAACTGTTGACAGTCCAGGTTAAAACGTGTCTCTAACAACATTTTCAAAAACGCAGACAGACGGTCGGATTGATGAAACCATCCACGAAGTCTGAAACAATTTCAGAGAAGGCGATCGAAAAGATTGGAACTTAGGTGGCACTAGTGACGAAAACTTATCATCAGCGTCGGCAAACAGTGCTCGGTGTGGCGAACGATTAGCTGGCATCCTTAGTACATGACCCAACCATCTAAGTCTGTGCAAATGTAATGACTGAACAAAAGAACTCGTCTGACAATCAGTGTCAAACACCCGCTTCCTAACATCCTCGGTGCTCATACGTTGGTGTCACCCGATACGAGTGACTGAATGCAAACATCGGGGGTCAAATATCTGAAGACGGTTCCCGTCCTCTATCCTGAGGGGCCAGGTTTCGCTGCCATAAAGTAATACAGCCCTAACTGTTGTCTGACATACGCGACCCTTAAGCTTCAGAGAGATACCTTTCTGTCGCCATAGGTGTCAGATTAGCAAACACTGGTCTAGCCTCAAAGATACGCCCTTCCGTCTCATTCCCTACAACGCCACCGCCGTTAATGCAACTTCCCAGGTATACAAACCGGTCAGCAACCTACAAGACTTCATTGTCTAACATTAGATTTACGTAATCACAACAGTCTTGCGAAACTCCTTTTCGCTTTTGAGCTTCAAATCGCATTTTGAATTAGTTAACAGAGTGCTAAATAGGGACTGGCATTGTTTGTCTCTTGGAGTTTTTTAAACAGCAACACCTTGTCGTCAACATAATCGACGTCAGCCAGTCTTCCACCACGTAGGAGGCCCACTCCGGCGTCATTTTAGTGCCACAGACAGTCTGCCATTATTTCGTCCATGACGAAATTGAACAAAAATGGTGAAAGGGGACAGCCATGACGTGCGCCAATTCTGATGCTGAAACTGCTCACAGTAAACCCTAACCTGAGCTGAATTAAGAGGATAAAGCAGGAAAATTAGCCCATTAAAATGCTTGAGAATAAATGAAACCTAAAACGTGTCAAACAATAACGAACAAAACGTTTTAGTAGGCACACGATGACGAAGAGAATGAACGTGAGTTTTTGTCTGCAAAATCTTGCATGCAGTAAAAAACAGTGAAAACCAATTCGGTATCAAATCTAGTAGGAAGTAATTCAAACAAATTGGGCGTCGTGGTTAACATGTTACTAACGAAAAGTTTGAAAATAACACAACGTTACGAGCAAGTTCTAATGCTCCACGTTTCAGCCAACTCAAGTGACCTTCCTTTGTTAATGTCGTTCCGATTGAAACACTCTTGAGGAAAGGCACCCGAGTTGGTTGAATCTGTGAGTATTACAACTTGTTCGTAATGTTGTGTTATTCTCAAGTTATTTGTTACTAACTCAATGTCGAATTTTTACAAACAAACTTAACGGACCCGAACGAACTCAACATTAGACATCGGGCGAAACAAAAAAATGTTCGTGGTCAAAACTCAGCGGATCCCAAAACTTTTGTTCTTATCGGTTCATAAACTTTTAGGAAGATGTGAGCGTTTATGTCGCCAGCACGATCTTTTTTCACTAAAGACGGCGTCCACAACACATTTTCACGCACCTGACGCAACTGGATTTCCAACAAATGAGAGGAATATAGAAAATAAGCATTACACTGATTGTGTCGTATGATCTGCAACACACCTGTCACCAAATCCAGATGATATCCATGAACAATAACAGAACGTAGTGTCGTAGCCTTTGTTTAGGCTGTACTTTTTACTTTCTTAATGAGAGCAGTATCCCCCATAAAACAGAGATGACAAGCTCGGAGTCTTAGCCCAATAACGGGACGCACTAATGAACTGAACAAAACAGGGAAACAGCCTGAGTTAAACCGTCCGAATAGTTTACTGAGTAACCCAAGTAAGAATTTGGCCTACTCGGCCATTGGCACACCATTAGGAGGCCGATGAAGGTCATTCGAGACAACCCTGCCCATGTCGCACTTGTGTGTAATGTTACCCAATTCTCCGCCTCCCAATAACTATTTCGTGCAACCCAAATAACAGAGATGCATCATTCTGTATTCAGTCGCGTGAAATCACTCCAAATCTTCTGACTTCTGGTCACCTTGCCCAGTATACATCAACTTTTAGTAAGGGGACTTGAGAGGCTGTTGGATTTCACGCACCAACTACTGAATGAGTAGCACAGATCATAATACGGAACTTTTGGTACTTCACTAGATCCCTGGTGCCAGTCTAGAAAGATGATCGATGAGACTCAAGTATAGAGAATTTTCTGCACCATAATTAAGAGGCTTCAGGAGAAGTTTCAAGTGGGCAACTGTCATACTGATGCTAGATGTATATACCGTGGACAAGGTGGGGAATACAGCCAACTATCAGTTAACAGGAACCTAGACAGAGATAACCTGCTTGTTTTAACTATTCAACTGCTGAAAGACTAAGGATAGGAATTAACAGGTATTAACTACTCTTAAATGTATTTTCACAAAATGGCACTGTTAAAAGCTTGCAGAACTTGTGGCATCAAGCAAACCTCAGTCTTAATGAGTTCCTATCAGATATGTTACAGACAAAAGACATCAGCAAAATGAAGAACTACAGGTGATGTCAACCTCTAGGCTTTCCTATTGATTGGCTCGGCTGCGCTTGTAATTCATCCCAGGTGACTCGAATTTTGAGCGAAATTTCTGTGTTGTCATTGTCCGTTTTCACTATTTACTCGCTTCATATATTGTTTCCATTACTTATAACGTTTGATAACGTAAACTTGCCGTTTATGCTCACTTATTGTAACAAAGTGACACGCACGAGATCCAATAGTACTGATGGATCTGAGGTATCAAATGATTGTGACCGATTAAATCGATGCTCGACTGTTGAGAACAATGTACAGTGCCGGACTTGCTTACACCGGTACAATTTCAAGTGCACTGGCCTTAAGGAGGACCAGTTCAGGCTGCTTACTTCCTTGAAAATGCCATTTATTTACATGGGCTGCCTCTTCCGGAAACGTTGCATCCTATCGGAGCCCGCACTCTTCCCGCTGCCCATCATCCCCAGTGAGCAGAAACAAGACACATTAAAAAGTAACAAGGAGTCTGAGAATTTCAACGCACTGCACGTGACCGTGGTTTAAATAGCTCTGGTCGAAACACGTTAACTCTTATCTTATATGAAGTCAGAGTTGAACTCCTTGATTGAATACATAGCACTTGCTGTTCTGAATGTGGCGGTTGCTCTTAAAGCAGCGACTTTGTCCGCTGTTCGAATTTGAGAAGCTGCCATAAACCCGAGGGACAAGACATTTTAGGAGGAGGTTGCGTTTTTGGGGACGGTTTCCTACTAAATCCGCTCCAGGTGGGCAAGGCTCACTCTAGATTCAACAAGCCTAGCTTTAGGCAGCAGACTTTGTTTTAGAGCTACCAAGAAGTCACACGGACTTCTTGTGACGTTTCCCGGGAAGATGAGAACAGGATATATGCCGGATAAAAAAGGTATGAATAGAGGCAACTTATGATAACTTATAGACAGTTTCCTTGGACCGGCCATTACAAGAGTGGCAGAAACACTCCCGGCTCTCTAGCAAAAGGTCACGCAGCAAAAATGACCCAAACTCCAAACCAGTGCAAAAGTCTTAATCTTCATTCTCAAACAGAAACCGGTGTCCTCCAAGGGATTAACCAGCATGTCGGCACACACAAAAGAGCCGGCTGCCCCCATCCCCTTAGATGACCAACCATTGGTGGAGCTTCCTTGGTCTGAAGGATTAGCCCGCAAATGCAGCACAAATCACTACTCTTCCTCTGCAGATCAAATGGTCCCATCTGAAAAAGGTTCTGTAAAAATCATTTTATTCCTAAGTTGTATGACCTTGAGTCTGCTAAGGTCACTTCCTGTATCTAGGAGAGCTCAGACTTGGTTCAATCCAACCGCTTTTTTCGGATGGGTTGGGATCGATTCATACTAACCTATCTTCCAACCTGAATTGCCATCCAAATTTCCCCGGGCGCAAAACTGCAAACCACTCCCTCTTTATCTAAGAATGCGAAGACTGTTGGGAAACCATCGTCTTTGGACCAACAAAAACGGACGAAGCGTCAAAGCATTCCCTCTGGCTACAGGAATTGCTTTCTCAAGCTCTCCCCATGTTCTCCTGTGTCCTTCTGTGTCCTTCTGTGTCCAGCTAAATGTGTGTATACTAACCGTCTGAGCCTTTTAAACAAATTGTAAGGAATCAGACACTTGGCCGACGAAACTAGCCCTCATATTCTAGCTCCTGTATAAATCTGGCTTTCCGCGGTTGTCAGTGGTAATAAACTGTATGGACCTGGATACTCACTGTACAAAAAAGCCTCCTTCTGTTGACGCATGGGAGGCTCTGATGTTTTACTCAGCCATAAGCTTCCAATGCATACTGACCAGTTGCTATTAGTTTTTGATTTTATCTGTTACGATCTCCCAAAAGCTGTGACAATGGCTTCGTTCCGAATTTTCCATAAAGCAAACTTCGATGCGCTAAGAACATTCTTAAATACACTCAAACTCGAGCCAGACCCAGTGAACTCAAATTACCACTGCCGTTCGCGAAGATGATTAGGCATTTGCTCCTCGTAAACTATGGAATTCCCCCTCATTCACCGCTTCCGCGGATCATACGCCACCTTCTTGACGTGTGTTCTTGTCCATTCTCTGAAAAGAAGCTAACGGGTAAACCGGAGGATCTAGAAGCCTTTTGATCTGTACGAAACAGGCGCAAGCGAGAAAACTATTAACACATCCAACAGGTAAATTTAAAAATCCTACTAGTAACCCGCCAGAATAAGTACTCTCCTCTCAAGTACATGCACCACCAAAAAAAACTAAGCCCTTAGCGCTTTCTCTACTGCTTCTCGATGGGGTAACCTCCTCCGACCCCCAAGTGGTTGCCGAGGTGTTCAGAGGTTACTATTCAACAATCTACACTATGGCTCCATCTTCATAACTTCATTTCCAACCGACACTCTTTCGGAGGCATGGAAGAAGTCCCTTGTCACACTCATATTAAAAGCATGTGATCGATAGTCACCTGCTAGTGATCGTCTGATCGGCTTAACCGGCATCCCAATGCAAGATGAAGAAGCTTTTTTTTAAAGCGCACCATCCTGAACCCTTTTTTCAAATAAACCTTACTTCTGCCATCAGCGTGGCGTCTTTCTTGACCGGTCACACAAAACCAACACATTAATCTTCTTGGAAAGCTCGACAGATGTCAAAGACAATGACCAAATCTCGTATGCTATCTTCTTCCCATTTTGCCAAAACATTTGATCGTGGTCTACATCGTCTTTTTACACTAAATAAAAGTTTCTGGGATTCAAGGAGAGGTTCTCCGCTGAATTACATCCTTTCTTGATAAGAGAACTTTCGGAGTAAAAGCCGGATCGGACCTTTGTTCTCCCTCCCCGAAACCCACCGCAGTTCTCAAGAATCTGTATTTGGTCCGCTGTTGTTTCCGATATATATATATATATATATATATATATATATATATATATATCAACGACCTTTCCGACTTTAGTTCTGACCACGTTGTCATTCATGCTGACAACTTAGAAACCTGGAATGTATGTGATCCTATTGACCTTGGTGTTATTAAATGCTGGTCTGATGATTGCAGTCTCCCTCTAAACGCCAGTAAATGTGCACGTATTTTGTCTAGAGGAGACCCTGGAAACCCATTTGTGATACTGCACAAAGTGCGACAGATATCTGGACAGTTGACTTGGAAAACAACTTAGTGATTTCACTGTCGTTTAGTTTATCTTTCTCATTTCAGCATCAGATGACCGCAAAAAGGGGATTTGAGACTCTTGGGATGATAAAATGAGCCTTTCCCCGCACATACAAACATGCTTCTTAAACGTTTCACGGGGTCTAAATAAGAACACTTCTTGAGCATGCCAACCCAGAAACGTACACCAGCCTAAAAAAAGATATACATGCCGTTCAGAGCGTCTAGCCGGTAGCCATCCAGGTAACCACTTGTCTGTAATATTTATTCCACGAGACGAGCCGCGAAGTTCTTGACCTACATTCACTTGAGTTTCAAAGTCACCGCTGCAGGTCATCTCTTACGTATTTCAGTATAGCATAAAACTCGCGCAGCAGCTTTTACTTCAGTGGCTGATGACAGTCGAAGACATCACAATAAGGAACTCTACAAACCCCGATCTCTGACCTTCCTTCGACAACAGTTCTTTTCCTAGAAGATTACCAATCAGTTGAATCACTTTCCATTTGAAGTTGTTAGTTGTTCCTCTATGGACCGTTTTAAAAGGGTTATTAAATTTTCACTTTTTAAGACGTTGTTAGATTAGTATCGTACTATGTTCTTAGTGCTTTTGGTATTCCCTAAAAGCGGTGTCACAACCTGTTTTGTAATGGCTGTACTGCAGGTCAAAAGAAGTAAGCTGGATATCAAAACAGACGAATTGATTGAATCTGAGTGATCTGGGATTTTCAGCCCCAAACCCGTAAACAAATCGCCGATACCATCAAGCTGTTCGTTTTAACGCGTGATACACCTAAACAACCTGTTTTACATCCATTGCCGTTATGCCGAATTCTGATGCCAATCCAGCATGCCATCCGGACTGGTCACTGCACAGAGGTTATTTCGTTCGAATTGTTGACACTGATTGGTCATAGCCTTCTGTGAATCGCTGCTTGACCTTGCATCGATGAGGTTATCCAGCCCAGTACCTTTATAGACACTATGCACTTACATTACGTAGTTACTGGTGAGTAGTAGGGGATTTGGTTTATTTCAAATTGAACATCACCCACAATTGATCGCAACTGTCGCAGCCCCATAGACTTTCAATTTGAAATAAACCAAATCCCCTACTACTCACCAGTAATCAAATACCGCTCAACAAGTCAATGATTTCTGTGATTTCAACTTAGAGAGAAGTCCTAGTAGAGGGGTCATCGACTGGAGTTAACAGACAGTAACTGTGTCTCCATTTCGAGACGATCGGGCAACCTGATCATTACTCACAAGCGAAAGTGGTTGAGCATTCACATATGATAATTTGGTCGTGCCTAATGTGAGTCGAATGACGCAGTGGTAAACACGGTTGCCTGCTCATGAACAGCGTGGCCGTGGTTTTAGTCCAGGTATTGGTGACGACATGCACTACTA
>LUCH01001506.1:121063-132103 GCA_013368495.1 Paragonimus heterotremus
CTTACTACGCAGCGTCTCACATTTGACAGACAGACTGTTTTCATATTCACCTTTTACATATTTGTTGCTTGACTTTTGGTGTCACCGTTTGTTCTTCTCTTGAACGAAGCTGTGTATATTGCTCTTCAAAATTAACGATATAGTAGTAGTAGTACAAGTGAACAGTCACGCGCTCGAAATATACAGCATCAACTTCACAAGTGGGAGGAATTTGCAACATTGAGGGACAATACTTTAATTTACGCACCAAAATATCCAGAGATTCGAGATGAAACTTTGTGACCGAATTTTATCAAACATGTGCTAATTTAGACAGTGTTGTTTTACCTAATAAATGCGTCAAGTATATCGTCACGTACATGACGCTGCACGTGATGGTTTCATTCCGGACAACAAATAGCTTCGCCTATCACAAACACGAGGTATATACTTCTCAATAAAGCGTCGACTGATATTCCCATGGTCATGCGTTCAGTTTTCTGGACACAGCGCAAAATGCACTGTTGTGCAATCCTCTGACATAGGTGATCAATAACTTTAAGTCATACGACATATAAAACACCTTAGAGAATAGGTGTATTGATCGAGCTATAAAATAGTTCTCTGTGTAAGGCTAATCAAAGATGACAGGACATGAACTCTAGAAGGCCAACGCCAACTGTCAGTTTGCCATTTAGGCGAGAATGTATGTGGTGTGCTGAACGTAGATCGATTAATCAACCGACCATAGTTAACACATACGCCTCTGATGCTTTTCATAATCTAATTTAATGTGCATGTTTGGCATGCTATAAGCACACAGGGGTCAGTACTTGGCAGTTTCTTATGTGATTTCCTATCCGGTTCAAATCAGTGTCGAATTCTTCATTGCAATCTTAACCTAATTTTCACCTCGTTTGCACATGCACACTCTATAACTTTTCATTTACTTAAAAAGCGAAACGGTTCCACTAGTTGTGTACATGAATGAGATTTGATTGTGTATAATATTTTCCCAAGTTATGGAAAACACAATCATTACGTGTACGCACTGGGAAAGAGCATTGTGAGCAGGCTAAGATAATCCTTTTCCAGTGACGGATATTGAAGATTTAAACCGTATATACTGTGATACTGATTTCTGAGTTCGAGACACCCAAACAAGATGTACATTCCACAGTAGTGAAAGGAAAAATAAACTGTTGTGTTCACTTTGCTTGAGTGAATACCTATTCAAAAATAATGAAGTACCGTTAAACCTGATCGGTAAAAAATTCACCCACAATTGCAAACCTGGTTATTATGTGTAGCAAACGCTTTAGCCTACCGAAAAGTATTGTGCAGACCGCTCCCAGATTCAGACCAGTGAAGGTCACCCTGAGCACAGTGATAGTGAGCCTAACATTCCAGATGAATTCAAACGGAGTAGCAACTGACTTACAGCGTGAATAATTTCTGAAAGAATCGTGTTTGTGGTTTATCCAGTGTAAATGCTCGAGCAATTTGGTTAGCAAGCGTGGTAACCCTGATCACCTGATCAGCCGCTTGGTGATGATGCCTATGCAAGGCTTATATGGATATGAAGACTGCGATGAAGTTTTGATGGGGTTTGATCGGAAATAACCTAAGCCCCCGTACTTCATTATCTAATGTACGCCGGCCACAGTGAACTACGTCACCCGTCAGACGGAGACGCAGATCGCAACTGCCAGTACGGCTCGAATGCATGCTGACATGCGGTATACATTTGTGGACGCTGAAAATGTAACTGGCACTATTAAAAGCAGTTCCAGTGGAATATAACGTTTAGGCTTGCGAAGACGTTCAGCTCAGTGAGCAGAAAGCACGAAGGAGAAATAACGGTGACGATGACAATAATATTCAGCCTGTTCAAAAAAGCAGGAAACTTAAGGGCGATAGAGAACATTCAACAAATACTTCTGGAACGTGTGGGTCGACTGCCATACCAAGCGAGAGTATGAGTTAAAGAACACATTCTCTATTCGGAAATTTTCAAACCGTACAGTTTTGTTTTGTGGCTAACAACTGACGGTTGAACTAACTGCGACAACTGGAAGTCTGTCAGAATCAGATATTTCTGGAAACCCTTGTTCAAGATAATGTGTTATAAGACAGCCAAGTTTATTCATTGAAATAGCGCGCAATTCAGCCCATTTTAACTAAATCTTGGTCACACAATGGATGGGGGAGCGGAGTGATTCCCGCTGCAGTACAACAGCGGATCAGCTACTGTAAAACCACAAATGTTAGTATCTGGGATGAGCTCCAGCAAAAGCCGGTATGAAAAACCACCAACAGTTTTCCGGAGTCACATTCACAAAAAGTGTACTAGGAACTGTTACTCATCGGTGCTGTAGTAACTGTTTGTTAAGAGGACATCTGAGCATGAGTTCTCTGAACGGCGTTTGATTCGTTTCATTGCAGTCCGTTTGAAATCCTATTAGAAAGATGTTTAGTAATTTCACATTAGTAAGGATTTGCGTAACTTGATAACCACTCACAACTCCTGTAAACATTTCAGTCAGCCCCTTTCGGAAAGGAACACCAGGCTCGATTTCCGCTGTTTTCAGACCTTCTCAGTAGTGTACATCATTGAAACTGCCGAGACTATAACCCCGGCCCCGCTGTTCATGAGGCAACCGTGTTTACCACTGCGCCAGTGACCTCACATTAGGAATGACTGACATCATATGCATACGGTCAACTGAATTTGTTTTTGAATACCACTCAGATTGCCTGATCTCCTCGAGAGGAGACACATTAATCGTCCAATTAACCCCAGTTGATGGCTCTCCGATTTCTGTGATTTCAACTTGGAGAAAAGTAGGTGAACATTGACGTTTCAGAACCCCAGTAATTTATACCGCTATTTTTTAACGTTTTGCAGGGAAGGTTGATCAGTCTTACTTAATACAATCTTCTTGTGAACTGGTTTTCAGTACTGTTGCTCTGGTTACTTTTCTAGGTTACAGCTATCATGTCTTCAGATGAAAGTAATGTAGCATACAATCAAGCTAACCCACAGGTTCTTTTGTAATCCGGTGAAACCTTGTTAAATGGTCTAAATCTTATTTGTAGCATAAGCTGAACTGGGCTATCCTGGTCACTTGTCACCGCCAATTTAGTCCACTTATCTGCAGACTTCGTATGTGATGGCGTTCTTTAGGAAGCCGTGTTAGAAGTCGACAACGTGGGTAAAAATGGTAAAACAAAAGAAAGGGAAGGTATGCGATTTAACAAAACAATGGGGTGACGAAATTGGCTGGGAGTATGAACAACCGGTTGGTATCAGGTTCACTCAAATTGACGCTCACTAGTGTAGACACGATGGGCAATGGTAATATACTGCTCACACGACTGTTATTCAGTAGTAGGACGGCAGCATACATTGACACCGAAGTAGCCGCAGGAAAAATATAGGAAGAAACATCGGAGTGCAACATCGCATAAAATGATCCTTGCTACGTTATGGAACCGAGAATGACATCTGTGGCAACCGAGATGGTCTGGGCCCAGTACCGCACGCAAATGTGTTTTTGGTTGTTGTCCTGTTTGATCGCTTAACCCATGTCCCATCCGCGTCCCATCCGCGTCTGTAACAAATGTCGTCACCGTTCTCGAGGTCCTCCGGGAAGCTCTGGGTATCCCCATCCTCAAACGGCTGCGGCCACGGGATCTCCATCCTTTCATCCTGGTCACGGCGTCAGTTGTTATGAGTCAAGAACGCGGATGGCACAAGGGTTATTTGTTCAGTGAAGCAGCATGTGGGTTAAGTGCTTGAACAGTACAACAAAAAAACACATTTGCATGCGATACTCGGCCCAGACCGTCGCGGCTGCCGCAGAAGTCAATGCCCGGTTCAGTAACATAGTAAAGACAATTTTGTATGATGCTGCACTCCGATGTTTCTTCCTGGATTTATCCTGCGGCCACTTCGATATCAATGTAGGCTGTGGCCCTACTGCTGAATAGCAGTCGTGTGAGCAGTATATTACCATCGCTCATTCTCACTACTTAGTAGTTCCTATTCCTGCTGTAACCAGGATTTAAACTCCATTTCGTTATCTCATGCAGTAACTGTGTTAGCCACTGAACTACTGAGCTCCTGATCGAACTATCAAGCATTAACTTTGGGTTGTAGTGGATTGGGGGTATTAATTCGGACGTTTGCCTACCTCGCAGGGAAAAATAAATCATCTTGATAACTTCCGTCGGCGACTCTATCATATGGAATTCCAAGTCAAATTAAAACCACAAATGTCATTCAGTCAACCGAAGAACTTTTGGTTAATAAAATTTTTTGATATAAACCGGAACACACATTTCTGTTTTCCATTGTTTGCCTCATGACTTGAAACGAGCATTTGATTTCTCACATCTGGTTTAAGCAAACATCAGCTGGCTGTATCCACTGCAGCCTGCTCCCGTTTATCGTGGTGGAAATGTGGTAATAATTTATTTTTCGCTCATAGTCACACAAAATAAGACATTTTAAAAAGTGCTTTAACAGCCACCGAAAACTTAACATTTTTACTTTGTTATTAATGAGTCCAAGTAGAAGAACTAGTATTATCTGTAATAATCTACGGAGATGCGTATATTCTCGACGTTATCGATGTTGGAAGGGTTTAGGTAACTTTCACTGATGTTTTCCAATAGGAGCGGGTGTTGAGCCAGGTTAGGGCAGACCGACATTTCATAGCTTAGAATTACCACCTCTGTGAATTAACTGGTTCATATGGAGCATTCTTTTATAAGAATACGTCCGCCAGCTGGAAAGTGCCTGTGGATATCAACTGAGCAAACGATCTATTATTTTCCGGTTAACTTCAAAATGCTGGCTGGTCTGACACGTGAAAATAGAGGACTGGCATTCCTGACCTCAATCACGATTACACAACTTAGGCAGCTAATGCGAACTTGTGATTCACCTCTTCGTTTAGCCGGGCTGCTTGTCATTACCAGAGTGTACGTGTAGAGTTTTAATTATCTTGTACTTCATTTTGCTAACATCGCGTAAATGCTGCATCAGACCACATTGTACATTTTTGTTTGACTTGAGTAAAAACAACAACACAACACATTTTCGAATAAACTCTGCTACACGCGCTTACTGGCTCTTCCTACAACGCCGGTGTTTGCTATCCAGTTTAAAACATCCTATTTGTTGAACTAACTTTCAGCTCGGTTACTTCGCATCCTCAGCTACGCTTGGAACAATCCGAATACTTTCCAGCGTCATTGGACGCCTCACGAACATTGTCAATCTTTGGTGAGTCCAGTCCTTGACTTCACTCGTTACTTTTGAATCCAGAATTATTGCAGTCTACACACCTGTCCCACTACATACGTGTTGAATGAACGGCATCATGTGACGTCGTCAGGATCTGCGAAACGCACATGGCGTTTCCCTACAACCACCCATGGAAATGCACCTTGATACAGTGATGAATGAATTTAGGTAACCTTAAGATTATTCCTGTTGTTTCATCTACTTGCTCGCCTTATGTCCATTTAGCACAACGTTGTTTATTCGCACAACTATTTCTGTATACCCTAAATACGCACTAGGCTGAGTAGGTGCCGTTACCACCGTAGTAGGCAAACCAACACTTTACAAAAGAAATACAATAAGTTTTCATTACATCCAAGTCTACTCACACAAGACCAAATAAAATAGTTTAATCGTGGTATGCTGATGTACTATTCATAATACCTGATAGTAACGCCATCCGTGTGGACAAGAGCTTTTCTACCTCTCACATAGTTTAATCGGCCGGTGGTTTACTTATTCCAACCAGATATTAGAACAGTCATTTGCTGAGCTTAATCTGCCATGAGGTCATTAGCAGTAGCCACATTTTTCAACCACTGATTAGTGTTCGGGAAGTTGGTTAATTATAAGTTGAACGCACTACTGTCCAGCTTTAATGAAAGCGAAACTCAAGTATGGCGCTTCTTTTCGAAAAAGGCCGATTGGAACGTTTATCGGAATGCGGAGACTGCGATAGAGAGTAAGTGATGTTCAACTGTCTTCAGTGTAAGTCTCTGTGTTAACTAAGTGCAGATTAATTCTAACGCAAACCTTGTTGCCCAGACTACACGGCTTTGCAATGCCTGTTTTAAAATTGAGGAAGTATCAAAAATGGTTTGACTCACAGAATGGGGTCAATATACCATCAAAACATAAAAATACAGTCAAGATTGTTACCTGTGTCGTTCCCAGGATACTGGTCATTTGAACCTGACTTTCAAAGATGACCATATCACGATTGAGTTAGGTTGCAAACATCAGTCTACCATACGTTGCATTCGCTCTAGGATTAAACCACGTTTTATAGTTTCCACTTGGCGAGTACGTTATCAAGCACATAATCTACGCTATCTTTGTACTCTCTCACATAACCCATCCATTTATTTACAGACAAGATGGTATCTTAGACGATGGAAAAGATCGCTGTTCACGATAATGATTGGTTGAACATAGGCACAAGTAAAGCAAGCGACAATAGCAGCAGAAAGCATGAACCAAAACGCTGTTTCTTCATCACAAAGAATCTGGCTGAAACACACCATATTGTTGAAACACTCGACTCATGCAACGTATTGTTACGCTATTGAGTTAGCAAGCTGCTCGATTTTTTCAAGGCTGTGCTAATCAACAATCGCCGTGTGGTCCTTTGTTCACTCAGACTGTTTATTCAGACAGATTATCTAGCTTGAAGCTTACACTACCTATTCAACAATGTATGAGTTATGCGTGTTTTCATTTAGGTTTTTCGGTACACTTTTTGTACTTGCATGTATATGTTAAATTCGTGACTGAAATCAGTAAATTAACATCAAGCATTGTATATCTGCATTCGGCAGTGGCTAAATTACCACGGAGAAACCATTTTATACTCATGCGTGTGTGCTAATTTGAACCAACGGACAGGAAAATTCAAACAGTCTATTTGGGTGCGAGTTGGTCCAGTATATTTCTACGTATATCTCACCAACCAAAACTCGCCTCGTTTCTTGTAGACTGGTTGAAATTTGGGCTGACTAAACAAGATGAGTTATTTCGGCAAACTGGAGGAACACAGTCTCGGAAAGTGGGGTTCACATTATTCAGTTACAATTGATATAGTCACAGCTGAAAGTGGCTGAAACACTAATGTCTTGAATAACAATTCAAAAGCAATGATCAGCAGGACAGCAATATGTGGTAATTTTTTGAGCTCATCTGTTCTTCGAACATGATATACCCCTGAATGGATTGATTTCGGGTCATACCGAGGGTATTATGATTAACTTGCGTGGAAATATGCCTGCCGAACAAGCAAATGAGTATGATATGTTTCAACCATGCACATTATAGGCGACATGCGAGTGTGTCATGAATTCTATTCAGGTGTATTTGAGATTTGTAAGTGGACACCCGATCTGCATTACAGTGTTGGCTAACCTACGCACCCCCATCGATCTCTCCTGTCGTCATTACTACGTGCTAATGACCCCTTGAAAAACTGTGCTAGTGGATGATGCCATGAAGGAAATCTTCTAGCCTACAGTGTCACTGCTAAGCCTAATTAGAGCCTGTCCGAGATAGCAAACTGAACTACGTGAATGACGCAAGGAATTAGACCAAAGTTACAATCAGCGTTACCGCATCAACCAGGTGGTTTAAATAATCCGTAAGACATCGCGCAACCCTTGCTTTATCAGTAGTCGGGATTCGGCATAATGGATTGCAAGAAAAAAGTGATTTCGCGAGCCATCCTATTCTTGGAGGTGATATAACTTCCGACGCGATATCTGGTCATTGAGAGTCGTCATGATGGTCAAGTACCAAATCCACTGTATGGCACAGTCCGATTGGCGGCCATAAAAGAGGCCGAAGGATGGAGAACTGCCGCAGGAAGCGCATGAGATAGTTGATTATGATCATGACTTGACTGTCAGCTTTCCGCCTCAGCAACAGTATTGGGCAAAAGTTCTAACCCCCCAAACTGAATTCAAGCAATTTCAACCTGTTCAGCAACATACAATGGACTACTGAGATGATGTCAACATCACTAAAACGCAGTCGCTGCTACCTGTTTCAAAATTAACGACCGGGACACAAGGAAGCAAAACCAAAACCAGTACAGGCAAACACAACGTTTAATTATAAACCATTTTGAAAGAAGTCCGAAACTGAGTGAGCGATCTTTTCGCTGGGGATAATTTAGTTATCTGTTGAGACTACACCGAGCAGGTTCATCTGGAAATGCGTGAAATGAATGAATGCCTCATCTGAATCACTAAGACATTGTGACCGAAGACCTCAAGTCTCACGAACTATTTTAGAATAACACCAAATAGATGGCACACCTGAGTTTAACACTATTCCTTTTTAGCGGTTTATTACCAGACTCCAGATTCAGTTCCGTGTTAGATTTTCATCAAAAAACGTCCTTGTTACTGTCAAGATTTGAGGTCTGGTTCACATTCTCGTGATGCAGAAACAATAACTATCACACCGCAGTTTATAAACTAAGTTAGATAGAATGAATTAATAATAATATAATATAATATAATATAAAATTTATATATTAGTAATACCTGCACCCGTTTGCGTGTCTATTCTGTCTAGTTGACTCAGCAGAATATTCAGTAACTGTTTTCGGCTCCAGTCATCAACTGAACGGTGTGGATTCATGAAGCATTGTGACACTATTCACACTCCTGTTTGACGCTCTTTTTTTCAAAAAGAGTGAGTCAACAGATTTATGACGTACGGACTATCCCCCGTCATTTGTATAATTCTTCTCTCATGAATGATCGCATTAACCATGGAGATTTCATCCTTCAGCCAATCATTCCACTTTTGTTTCTCGCGAAATCCATTTCATTCGTATGAAGTCCTTTGTGACATTTCTAATCAAGTTGACTTCCGTGCCGCTCTTCGTTTAATCGTCCGTAACCTTCGGTTATCGCTGTACCACTCGTGAGCGCTTATGTTTTCTGTAGCATTTCCTGTTTTGTTGCACAACAACATTTACACTGTTTGTTGATAGGTTAGACAGGGAGATTTCGAGGGAGTAAACTGAACTACTAAGATTACTCCAATATGGTACA
This sequence comes from Paragonimus heterotremus, assembly GCA_013368495.1. NCBI lineage: Eukaryota > Metazoa > Platyhelminthes > Trematoda > Plagiorchiida > Troglotrematidae > Paragonimus > Paragonimus heterotremus. The sequence continues at coordinate 130,169 of LUCH01001506.1, forward strand.
ACTAATCTCAAACTATGACCCTAGTTTACTAGGTCTACTGTTTTCTATGGAAAGCAGAGAAAAGTTGCCATTGCATTTTTAAATTTGTTAATGAGAAAATTCAGTCGCGCCGAATGATTCAAGATGAACAGAGTAGAAGGTGGAAACAGCGTTCAGATATATTAACGTCTAACATAGAAACTCAAAAGCAACATCCTGACATACTTACACCTCCGGATTCGTAGGAATATTTATCAAGTGAGTGGTCAAAAAATATCCTCTATTGGCCAACTGTCGTGCATGTATAGAGTAATTTATTTCTGTACTCTAACAACACACAAAAATGGAGAGATATCATTACCGTGAAGAGACTTTCGCACAACATCCAACCCATAAAATAATCAAGAAAATGTCACTTTTCTGTTTGTACCGGAATATGCCGTTCCTATTGTGGTGGACTGCCAGGCAGAAAATGCGAGCATTCCGACTCTCGGTGGAATACCTCAACACAGGGGGAGACGCGTTCAAAAACCCACAGCGAGCGAGTGGAGGACGACGTGGGCGACCGGATGAGCCATCGCTCGACCGGATCAGACCAACGGGCGAGACGTGGCAGCCGAAATTGAATAGATGACCAAATTGGAGGCATGATTATTCCAGCACTCTCAGGAATATCTCGACACGGCTGTGAATTACGGTCAAGGCCCACAGTGGATGGACGGAAGACAACACGGGCGACCGGCAAGCCATCACTCAACGAAATCGGATTAACGGACGAGGAACAGCGGACGAAAAACCTTGGATAGAAGGCTTAAATCACACACTTAAACCGGGTACGAGTGCACACGACGTGTGAGCGGAAACCGGGGTGTGTTATGGACTGGAATTGTGGTTCAAAATCGCAAGCGCACGTGTGGCATGGTAACTAGCGTGTTAGACAATAAAGACTGTGCTTTATTGGACGCCTTTTCGCTACACCATTACATTAAAGTTTCCCCTCAAGTTTGCGTGTCACACAAATCAATCACCATTAGATATGTTCCGTACTTCAGTTTGTTTCGGTCCACGTTTGGTTGATGAACGATATGGAATTGTCCAGTACTGCCTTCTTGGATTTTCCAGAAGCACTCGTTGCTTTGTATTTTTGATTTCTGTCCATTTAACAACCTCAGTTTTGACAATTTAGAGACTACTTTTTGATAATCGAGGACATTTTCTGTCTATCGTTGACTCCATATTGTCCTTATTTTTCACCTAACATCGTTTTCCGCACAAAGAAGTACACACCATCCCTTCGCAGTTTCAAGATACAGTTGCATCTAAAGCGGTATTTATTTTCAATTACTTTCATGATGTTGCTTTAGTTTGTATAATTCTAACTAATGAATCTAGTAGAATTGTTTCGAGATCATAAGACTCGACTTGTGTGATGAACATTGTTGGAATACTCAAAATTAACCTCTTCAAAGTGTTTGCGTATAATCATCTTCCTGATTGTAGCACTGCCAGCAAGAATTGTGCCTCTTTACAACCGTTCTATCCCATGTGTTTTCAATCCATACCACTTTGTTATTTTGAGATTTGGCCTTCTACGAATCCCAACGTGTCAGTTCGTGTTGGTAGACAATTTTACAATTAATGCCACACTTTTGATATATAGCTTTCAAAATTCGTCACTCTACTCATACAACGAATAATTTGTACTGTTTTACGCTTTGTTCTTTATCACTGGTTGCTACTCCTTTTTTATCTGCCAGTCGATTTTGTTAAAAGATTTAGATTGATAGCAATTCCCTTAATTGTCTTCTTAAAGCATGTATATGTCCACGGCGGGTTTAGTTAGAGGTTATTTGTATTCAATCTGTAATCCTTTAAAAAGTCACACTCACAGTTGTAACGTTTTCTACACTATTTTCTTTTTCATAATTCTGATTATTATTCACACGTTTCACTTGC
>LUCH01001507.1:7918-59315 GCA_013368495.1 Paragonimus heterotremus
GATGCAGCGAAATGTGCTCGAGTGATACATTGTGTAAAAAACTGTTTCTGACTTCTCCGTTCGAAGTCCAGAGGATTTTAGAGAGTTGTTTGAGTACCGGTTGGTCTAATGAAAGAAAACTACAAAGCTGGTCAAAACTGGTGTCATGCCAACGTTGCTTCTCATCTGCCTTGGCCATTATGAACGTCAGGCTTTGCAGTTGTTATTTACCCTGGTTGTATTGGCAGTCGTTGCAACGGTCAGCCTGGAGGTTACCGATCATGCCAAAATGATTTTTACTCGATCGGATTCGTGTTTATCAGCCAGCTCAGTCCAGCAGATGTGACTTGATCGTTGACAATTAGAAGCAACCAAACAGGTGACAACTACTCATCATCAGAACAGAAAGAAGACATGTTTTGGTGTGTTAATTCGTTTATGCTCATCAGTCGTAATCGTAAAACTTGCAGATTATATACAGCTGACAAACAGAGACAGACATAGACTGCACATGCAGTAACGGTGTCGTCAGCACCACGATAACATGATGGGTTTTTTGAGACATTTATGCATACACAACTCCAGCTGACGAATTCTGACCAATATAGCTTCGTCAAGGCCAGTACCTTCGGGAGCTGCGTAACAATATTTTGATGGAGCCACGTTGATCAAACTGATGGTCTGTTATCATAATGTGCTTGGCAATTCAAGATATGGGCTTTCGAGCAATGGACACAACAGTGTGAGATTATCGTGTCATAAGTTGTTCTTTCAAGTTGAACATCATGTCGGGGTGCTAAGTGATGGACGGTGAAAACAATACTTAGCCCACTGGGTGGCCACTAGCCGGGATTTACAAACATTCATCAGAAACATGAGTCACCTGCTAAAAATGATTAGTACGTACAAGAAATCGTCATGAAGGTTTTGTTTAACCGAAAAGCTTGTAGTAATAATCGTTCACTTCTTTCGTGTTCAGACAGGGTCAGCCGAATGTTTCACCACATCATACAGGATGTCAGTGATTACGAATTGTGTTCGTGGTACTGATGAGTAATATAGTAAATTTGCAAGTACAGCGATGTATTTGTGGAAATTTCGGGCTTCGTTTGGATTCAGACCAGCAACAGGAACTGTCCTACTTGGCATGTACTCCATCAGCTGAAATACGAAATCACACTAGGAGCCTGGAATTTTAAAATTGGTGTTCAACTGCTCAGCCACTCCTCTGTGTACCCGATGTTCACCAAACTGTCCAGGATAGATGGACTGTTATAACATTCACCAACACACCTACTGTGCATCGCAATTGTAATACTGGTGGATTGCGCCGGAAATGTGTAAATTATGTTCCATCGTTAAAATTCTAAACCTCTTATAGTCCCTGAATTGCTACGTCCACTCCCTCTGTGAACATGTTCTGAGTGTTGCTTCTCTTCAGCATTCATATTATACATGTTTTTAAAAACAGAAACCTCACTTAGAGCCCCTCAAAATCGAAATATCTGTTGTGGTTTCCCGTTTGCAGATGTTTGTTGCGGTCATCAACAACTTGATCACATTTGTTCCGCTGTTTTTGGTTACCTACCTGTTCCGTAATTCACGCCTCTACACCAGTCATGCAAAACTGTTACGCGAAGCAGTTGAAAGACACCTTGATGAGACGATCGATATTCGTCAGTCTTCGATTGGGCTGGATGAGAAAAAGGCGATCGACAATACAATGACTTTTGCCTCTGGCGCCGGTGGAAGTTCAGTTACGGAGTGAGTAGTTTCCTGGCTTGCTTTGTATTATTGTACTATGAATAGCGATTACGGGATGAGGTGGACAGTATATTTTGTTATCAAATATAATATATCGCATTTGTAACAGTCTGCCTAATACCGTCATGAAACAAGGCGTTTAATCCTCCATGATGAGAACTGAAAATATCCGGCTAGCCAACCTTCTACTTATGTCAAAGGTCATCTCAGGTTTGCAAAGTCTGAACCCGTAAGGAATGAGATATGAAGCCGCAGACACAAACACATTGAGGTTCATCGCCTGAACGACGAACAGTCAACGGACTCGGAATTGCCGACAAATCAGTTGTCAGATTGTTAGGAAGCGAATCTCACAAAAAATAAGATAAGCCTATCTTACTCGCTAGAATGTTGCTTCTGGAAATTTGTTGTAAAAGTCCTAATGGATGAGTGTCGCGTACAATGGAATACATGGTTGAACGGAATGAAATCATAGAAGGAGAGTAAGGTCGCCGAAAGTATCATGTCATCACCGTTTCATGAGTGCGAGGTTGGGTTTCTCTGATGCGTCTAACGTTGACTACGGTGTAGTGTGGTACTAGAACTTACTGCCTGTTGCCGGCACGTATCATTACCGCTCTCGCATTGAAAGTCAAGTGTGATTTAAATTAAACCCACCAATATACCAAGGTTGGAACAGATCACAACAGTTAAGTAGGTAAAACGTATGTATAATATCATAGGTAAAGTAAAAACATATATTCATAAAGTTTTTCCGTGTGCAAACTCAACCACTGTATTACAATACATCGGGAACACCTTCACTCATTTCGCCATATTCGCTGTCAGCCGTGTTGGATCTATTCGCGGAAACATCACCGACTCGCAATGACGTCATGCACCTACGTTATTTACTCTTGCTGATGTGACATTTAGAGGTGTAAAGTGTACCATTCCAACTGGTATAGACATGTGACCCAATGGTCCATAGTTTTGGTCAGCGGTGAGAACAGCGAGGCAGAATTATTCTCATTCTCGCCACCCCTGTTCGAAAGCTGCCCAGGGGTACACAAACCATAAACATCACCGGAGTGTGTTACAGTTTAAACACACTCATTCACTGGTATTCGTCGTGGACAAGAATGACGAGGACGCATGCTTGACTAAGTAGGTTTAAGATGTATCTGTCTAGTAGAGTAAGAAAAGGTTCCAACGAGTCAATTACCAAACATTTGTTAACAGTGAAAGAGATCAAATGGGTATCAATCAACATAATAGGGTTATTGCAACAACAGACGTTCTCGGAATGAAAGCACGCTTTGTAACTTGAATTCTGTTCTTATAAGAGGGAGGAGATGTGCTATGTTGGAGGACGGTTATAAAATCTCCACGATGAAGCCTGAAGACATCCCGTCGTACTTCCCGGTAACCAATGTCCTCGACGTCACCATAAGAGTGGCACGAACGGGAGGGTCACACAAGAACGGCCCAAGTTCTCGCGATCATTTAGACGGAATTCTGTGTACCAAAAGGCTCTTCAAGAATTAAGCGCGTCATATCAAAATGCTTGGGTTGTCGCATGCGATCAACTAAACCAGCTTCTCCAATGTTGGGTCCTCTAGCTCACTCATGGGTAAAGACAGACTCCTGTCCGTTGGAGTCCGTCGGATTGGACTACCTTGACCCTATAGTTGTGCAAGAAGTGAAGTGTTCTCGAAAGGTTTTCGCCTGTTTGAAAACATACGCAGTTTAGGCCAAGCTGGTCCACGTTTTAACCACTGATGTTTTCGTTGTGACTCTCTGTACAGTCATGCGAAGACGCGGTCGACTTGAAGTGATTCATGGTGATAAAAGTACGAATTTCACGGGCGCTGAATACGAATTATGAAAAGTGGTTGCAAATTGGAGGAATGGTAAACTTATGGATATTCTGTTGGACTGTAATGTAGACTGGCATTTCAACCCGCCTGTAAACAGACCTAAAGGGGATAGTTGGGAACGAATACATCGTTCTTGGAGACGAACGCTTAGGCCCAAACAAACCCAACAAGCTCGACAAACTTGCGACAGGGTGCTAGTGGAATTTTGATTGGTCAGTCAGTGCTGTGGATGGAAAGACGAATATCCAAAACAGCTGTGAGATTTAGTTGTTAATCGGAGTTCCAGTTGAGAATTCCTTGCCAAATATATGGGACTTCAGTTCCACTGGTAAGTGATATATAATGCATGGTGTTATGCTGTTATTACCTATTCCACTTTAGCCTGCTTGTGACCGTTAAGCTTAGGTATCCACAGTTTTGGCATTCAGATCACATACCAGCTTACCACCTCATCACGCATTTCTTCCCCTTGTTGTTGCTTTAACCTCCACCCATTTGTAACTCCGATCTGTCACTCTCATGTATCACATTTTTTCACGCTGAAACTCCATTATTGTTCGAGTGCTTCGGTGATTATTCAATATCCTAAACAATTTTTGTAGTTCTGCAGTTGGTACCTACTCTACTCGCGTTAACAGCTTCGCTATTTGGACCCACTACAATCCCGTTTTTCAGAACCAGTGTATACAGCAAACGAAAAACCGATCGTTCCTGTCCTTGGCAAATGCGTATTGTCACCTGGATTTTTCTTATCTTGACATTGGCTACAGCCGCCACGTTTACCACATTCTACGGTGTGAGTTTCGGAAATGCGGCTTGTCAGAAATGGCTGTCTTCAATGTTTCTGTCATTCTTCACTAGTCTCCTGCTCGTACAACCGCTGAAGGTAAGCTATTCAGAGCTTTCGGTAGCGATTTCTTACCGGATCTAATGCAGCATGCCTGGTGTAACATAGAAATATTGTGAATGCTGTTACGTAATTTAGTCAACGATTACTGGACAGTATGATAGAATGAAAATTTGCTGTGAGTTCCATATAGCGTCGTTTCCTTATTCCACAGGAATCTGTATGGATCAACTTTACATACACACGCGTGTTAGCGCCCAGTGGACATACCGTAAATTGACACTTAATAGTGGTTTTAAGGTTATTACAATCAAAGCTGCTGGTAACTTTTAGAGATTTCTGATTAGCGTGAATTCAGCATAGATCCAAATTACTAATGGCTTCCACAAACCAATAGACTTTTCAACTAGCCCATTTAGAAAGAAGCGCAAGACCTAAGTTTCGCGCCCATTAGAACTTATTGGTGGCGTATATCTTTGCCACTGCCTACCCTCAAACTTCGACTGAGTTATCATAAAGCGGTTGCATTGGTCACTGAGCCGCTGACCTCATATTAGGCAAGACTAAGTCATCGTATGTAAAAACTATGCCATATCATCTTCCAAGTAATACTAAAGAATGACGTTGGCATTGAGCTGATTTCGATCCCTGATCAGTAGTAAATTATTCAGATTTATCAACTGATGCAGCTGATTTTCGCTGTTAATATGAATGGAACGACGAAAAAATAAAACGAACTTTGTAAAACAGTTTATCCTTAAAAGACGCAGAGTTAACAGAGATCCCATACCTGTTTGCTTGGAATGACAGTATAGTTTTATCGCACAAAATGTGTGCTCAAGAAGCGCTACCTACAAACTGCCCCACATCACCTACACTTCAAATGGCCATCCAGATCGTATTTTTTCCAGTGGTATTTTCTCGAAACTTCTTCTCACTAAATTTGATTTCAAATAAATTCCAAGATGCCTACAAATGTAAAGCCATCATGAGATGTGAGTATTTCAAGAGATGAGTCCAGTAAACCACAACCAAATTAAAGACAATTCTGGATTCATCCTGGTACTCAGCTGTGTCTGCTGGTTTGATTGCAGATGTCCAATTCTGACCACATTCCCCACCTCCCAAAACAAACTCTGCATTCTGATGTGCTTATCGGCTTTTCCAATTGTTGAGCTCAGCAACTCAATCTTGTTGAAACCAGCCCAATAGAATAATATCCAGTCAATTCTCATCATCGAACACCGGACGACAGTTAAAACCAAGACTCAGTGCGTTGTCCCCTGTTTGTTGATGTCGATCCTGGAGAATGGTGTACAGAACAAGCACGTCAAGCTAGCAAGACACAGAGAGAGTTGTGTTTTCAGTCCCGGGAAGGATGTTACAAACCGAAAGCTGGATTAAAACAAAAGTAGACTAAAAAGCCAAAACTGTGCAGTTGAATGTGTTTATCGGAAATATTACCTATGCTAGTCGCTACATGTTTGAGAACTGCAATATACCAACCGTCTCTGGAAGTTCAAAATAACTTAGGCCGTTTTTCTGGTGAACGATGGACAGTTTTAGAAAAACTGCTGTTTCGAGGTAACTTACAACTTAACCATAGATGGTATGCATTGTTTTTGCAATATAAAGCATAAGTCTGAAGCATGTCCAAAATTTCGGGTGTAGTGTATCCTCCTGCTTAATGGACTAGTTAGTTTCTTATGACATACTAACTGTGGTTAACTTGCAATTTGTGCATCGCACGACACTTTACCACCTAGGAAATTGCAAGCTGGACATAACCTGACGGAGATTACGATATAAATAAGTTCCCAAACACCCTATTTTGTCAGTTATCTGAGGACTAGAGCATGGAACAGAAGTGAATGTAAATCACAGGCTGTTAACAAAGCAACATTCAATCTATGAACCGACATCGGTGACCGTAATAACCAACCCGTCAAAGAAGCTTTCGCGGACTGCCTCGTGTATGTCCACTCAGTAACGTAGTCTCCTTTATTAACCTTCGCTGTTTCTGATCTGCTCGCGAAAATGATAGTACACAGTGTAACCAGTCGACGAGTTTGAGAAACCAGGTCGTGTCCACGCTCACTGGGTTCATCCGAAGGTGGTGGATGAACCAACGTAGCTCTTGCGTCACGTAGCAAGATCGTTTACACTAGGCTACCAGTCAGACATGTGGGCAAAGCGTCAATGGAAGAGGCTGACCTAATGCGGTTGGTCGAACCAGAGTAGATGTTTTTTAAGGCGCTGTTAACTCATCCATCCTGGCCCATGTGGTTGGCTGTTACCGACACAAACACACACACACAGGCAGAGGGCGTTTCGCATCGTCTACCGTCCCCCGGCTACCGAGCCACAAACGATCAAATGATGCATCCTGTCTACAGCCCAGGCGGTCGCCATCCGATTTACGTTACCCGGATTTGTGTGTTCAAAAACAGTTCATTCACACTTTGAGATTACCGTGGCCAAGCAAGTACAAGCGATCCACGAGACAGTTTGATCCTGTCTCTCCAACCCACTCCAATTAATACTGACTTTCCAAGACCTACCTAAGTCTGCAAGCATAAACACAATAAAGACGGATTCGTGTTTTATTCAGTCGCCTTGCCCTCGTTCTATTCTTGATCAACAACTTCCTTCGCCGTTACTTAACTCGACATACAGTTATACCAGCTTTATATGAGAAAAAAATTACTTGTATACTCACATAAAATCATGGTTCCTCTTTGCTGAATGGACTTCTCAATGGAGCCCTCATTTCGTCCTGACTGTCATTGTCAGAGGCACTTTAAATTCAAAATGCAATGTTTCTCACAAACCTGTTTACTTATTGTCATTGCGGTTATGCTAAAACGGCTGAGAAAATCAACTTCATTTGTCTGACCCAGCACCACACATTACCACTGGTACTTTATTTGTGTGTTCGTTGTTTTGAAGGAAACAAAAGTCCTGTATTTGATCCCTGAACAGAAAGGTTAAAGACTACAACAAAAGTAGAGGCGATATGATGACTGCTACACAGTTTACGAGAACACCCTCAGATAACTGTACAACAAACCAGTGACGCCTAGGATGTGCTCACGACTTCTACATATAGGATACTCACCAGAATCACAAACAGATCAAATGTTCTTAAATAACTCTCAATGCTTCACGAGAGTGGTCATGTAGCCTATACTTAGATTAGCACGACACCGACGCTGGATCAAACTTAGCGATGAAAGTGTAGTCCATCTCAATATTGACCAACCCAGTACACATTACTGAATAACCAGCATGCGGGCAACCTGCCATACAACAAGGAAAAAATAGTAGGACTTTACTTTTAGGCTAACCATAATTGACGAGATACTTTTATGTAACATTCTAGTAAAAACTACTTGAAATCGACATATCCCAAAATATGGAAATTAGGTGTGAAACCGACCGTCGGTTAACTCTGGTAATAACCGCTACAAATAAGGGATTCACCAATGTGTTGGTCAGGAACGCTGAATTAGACGAGGTGAACCAAAGGGAGTGAGTGCCAACCTCATAAGGTTTGAAACAGTTAGGTTTTCTTGTTAGATACGTCTGAAGACTGTTGTATATCGTAACGATCTTATAGCTGTAGTTGGACAGGAACGGGAAACTTGAGATGTATGCTTGGGAGTTTCTCTAAATATCTTTCCAAAATTCCAGACTTCGTGCCTAAAATGCGTGCTGTTGTGTAAGCAGAAAGGCGGCGAACGTTTCGAACGTTCGCAATAAATGAAATCACTGCTGTTTAAGTAAACTGCTGTGTTTTCAAAAAAGCGCTATTGCAACATGGTCTGTTTACTTTTTATGTCCGAAATTGATATGTAGGCTCCAGTGACATCAAGCATGTTATTACCTACTGAGTTCTCTGTGACACAATAAAAACACATTAAGCTTTTTCCATTCTGCCTTGGTGCTTTTTATTTACATAGTTTTAACCAAACATTTAAGCACGTAAGGTCATCTTTTCAGGTTAATGGAAATTGAACATAAGTATCACATCCATCATAACAGTTAGTGTTAAATACGTACCTTCACATACCTTTCTGACTCGACAAACGTAGGCCAAGTTGAAGTGGAATATCCAGAACTAAAATTCATAGTATTTTTACGACTATTCCAACAACATAATTGATCGCAGCTGCACTACTGACGTAAAATGCACGTGAGTACTCCCCCAGCTCATACTGATATAGCCCAGAATTGATATACCCTAAAAAGTACCGCTGTTCTAAGGATCCCATGGATGATCGTCAATTTTTGCACGTATGAATACTTTCCATATATGTCTATCTGTCCACTTGTTTCAGCAGGCCTTGATCGAAACTAGCCGCTGTTCCATTCAGATGTGCAATAAATTGTTCGCCCCTAATTTCAGGCTTTCCTCAGCATCAGTTATTCTACTGTTTGATCAGGAAATGTCTTCATGATTGCATATGCATTGTTTGCTAAAATTGAACAGGACTTTCTTTCTGATAGAGCATTCGGTTTGCTGAGGTGTTTTTTTTGTGCGTACTTTGTCAATTACTGTTTATTGCCATAGGTCCCAGAATAGGTCAGAACAAATATCCTCTTTTCTACTGTTTGTAAATACATGATATGCCTTCTTCCTAACTGCTAGTTTTTCACCCAACTTTGCCAGGAACAATTGTTTTATTGAAACGAACACAGAGAAAAGATTTTTTTCCGTTCATATGACACCATATATCTAGGTCGTTCAATCCTGTAAATGTAACATCTACAAAAGAACAGTACTCGCAATTTCTGTTGGTAAAGGCATATAGCTTAATATCTTCTCAGTTTTAGTATCTCGCGACTCAAGCTGTTGAACATATCGTTCAACCTGGGGATAAACAAATGTTCCGCGGTAATGTTGTAGTAGGGATTAATGGTACGGATAAGGCGAATTCGGTATATACACAAGAATTGTGCAGAGAAGAAAAAACCGAATGAATTCTGGGAAAACTAGGTTGTGAGTAATTTATGAAATCGGAAAGATGATGTTTGTTTCATTATGTTACTATTTCGTTTATTCTCACCACTCGCAAACGTAAAACATGTAGATTGCACACGACAGGCGTTTGGAGGCAGACAGGAAATGGACAAACGTAAACTGACACCAAGTATTATGTTAGTGGCGCCAAGACAACACAGTGGGTTGTTTCAAACACCTTTGCATACACAACGGCTGCCAGTAAATTCTGCTCATCATAGCTACACTAAAGGCTAGTAGCTTCGGATTCTGATTATGTACCAGTTCAAGTTAGTTTGAGCTGCTTTTCTTGTCATAGCTAAAGCTAAAATTCAAGGTTACGGCAGATTGTCAGTAGGCAATTTTGGTTTGGCAGAAATCGTACATCACCGACGACTACTTGTGGTTGTTGTATTCTCAGAAACATTTCATTCACGTCCTTTCTATAGAAAAAAGCATTAGGCTTGAGTTTCGCTCTTGTTAGAACTCGTCAACAGTGCAAATCTTTTCCATGATCGGGACTAGAACTCCGGTCAAGCTTTCATGGGACAGCCGTGTTGACCACTGCGTTATTGACCTCACAGATCGATACAGGCTTCGCAGTAAGCCAGCTATGCTGCCCAATCAAGCAATCTGAGATGGACATGAGGATTAGTGTGTAAACTTTGCCAGTGGACGATCCTAGCCTAACCCGTGGAATTCGGCTGTTGACAAGTTTTGCTCGCCATTCCTTTCCTGACGCTTTTGACAGTTTCCTCGGGCCCGAACCAACAAGTATCCATGAGGTCCTCCCACAACCCGCATTCGGATGACTACATGATATCAATGTCCCCCTCTTGTCGTCCTTATTTCTCATTGTGCTCATGTTTGTCTGTCCGGTAGTCTGGTTCGTCGTGAAAGTCGTTGAGTAAGCACAGGTGCACAGAAATACCGGAGCACCCGCTTATTTACCCATCGGGTCCAAACGTTTGTCCGAACGGGTGATTGAGAATTAAAGGTGTTTGGGCGGCCAGGTTTTTGGATCGTGACAACTGGATCCGTTCCCAATGACAAATCAAATTCGCGATTGCTGAGCTGCGTGGCCTAAACGCTCTATCTAGCACTGTGATCTGAGAACCGCTGCTGTATACGCAAATCTCAAATTCTATTGGTGTGTTCTGTTTGGAAAAAGATGTAAGTAACGGCACATTGTATGGTTTGGCATGGTGGATAGTGAGCTTGCGACTAACATGATGTTATCAATTGAAGCTATCACTGTCTGTCTGTTCATCAGCCATCACACCATATGTATGCATTTTTCTGATAGATCTCGTCAGGATGTGAGCCAGACAACTAGACTCTACAACGTCAAGCATACTGAAAACAAATGGTGGCACCTAAGTCACTTAAAATGTTAATCACAGTGAGTGAGAAGAAATGAACTGTTCCCAAGTAAAAGAAAAATCGTAGATCTCATTTAGTAACTCACGGAAGTATCGTCCAAACACTACAGATCCAATGTGCGATATTTTCCAAGTTTGGCTTCTGTGCTTCCAGCATTTCGTATATTCTACCGAGTTAGTGTAATTTTGTGTTGCCATACTCCCAGTTTAAAAATTCACCACATTGAACTGGCCGTCTTTTTTCAATTCTGATAGTCAGTTGGGAAACGAGGAGAATACCAAATGAAACCATGATGTGAATGCTTACAAGTGGTAAAACATTTTATCACAAACTGCCATCAGATGGCAACTTTTTTATCATTTGTGAATGAACGTGAGAAACAGTTGTTAACACTCTGAATTATCGGCTTCAGTTGTTTCCAGGTCAAAAGTGATGTTTTTGTTATCGAAAATCCCTTCTTGGTCATTTTCACACTTACGCCGCAACCCCTGTGAATTTTTACGACAGTAAATTTTCGACCTTTTGAAGGATAAATGAATTGGAGCAATTGTCGCAATTGTGATATAGTATGCTTGTTAACGCTTGGCTAAATCTCTAATTAAACATCTAACGTGACAACTTTGAAGGAGAAAAAAAGAAGCTGCACCCTTCTGTCTACCCGTACTACAGGTGGTGCTGTTGGCAATGTTTCTGTCTCTATTGTGCAAACGTGTGGACAGAGTTGACGAAATCGACATATTGGAAGAGGAAGATGCATTGATTGATGTGCTTGGCAAACGCTATCAGTTACAAATGGATGAGGAGTTTCTACACAACGAATACTGTAAGTACCCATGACTTCTTTGATTTTCCTCACATTCTATACTCACATTCGAGGTTCAACATCATCAGGTTCCATCACGGAAGATACTGTTCTTATGTGAGGAGTACTACTGTGAGCACACTTTTGATAATGATAATGACAAGGCGGGCAATGAGAAAGTCACTAGGGATGACCCACTGTGCCCAAAACAACACAATCTTCAAACAATTCACCCTAGTTTTCAGATTGAACAGAGAACACGAACAAAAAAGGTAAAAAATTGTTCAGCAAAATTTCTATCAATGTTCAATCCGAATGACATGGTTGGTTCATTGGCTACACCTTAAATGATTTGTCTTACTCACGGGTACAATTTATCGTGCTTATTCAATCTATGTTAGCAACATCAGAACATACCTGCTTTTTAGTGTACTGTGAAATCTATCCGATGGCGATGATGACCAGACACTGACAATTTTGATAGTAGATTGGCATTTGGTATGGATAGCAATGTGGAAGTAATATTGAGAAAGTAGTCGATGGTGAACTGACAACTGTCCGCTCGTAAGTAGGACGGTTTGTGTAGCTTAACAGTCTTAAATTTCCATGCAAAAATATCGTGGAGCTAAAATCACTATCGTAGGGACCTAATGTACACGACGAAGTGGACTGTCTCAGCTTCCAGTCGTACACTAGATAAGCGTAGCAACATTTAAATATGGGATGCATATGGATGCATTGCGATGATACCATAGTAGCATGAGACTTTTGCTCGGGATTTCCATACATGTACCTTGCAAAGATGAGTATAGGAAAACAGCAATGTGTTGGGTGATAGTTTGATAAATTTTGCACCGGGGTATGTGAATTCAATTGGTCCGGATATACAAATCGTGACTGTTGTTGTCATACCGTAATAAGTGGCTCCGTACCCGCTGCCTGATTGGTCATACAATAACGTTTCCGTTCACACGCACGCGTCTATCACAGAGTGCGACCGCGATCCAGTTGTGTTGTCTTTTTGTAGAAGGAGTGATCTAGGGATTGTATGGTGGTTTGATCAATACCATTTTGATCAAACTGTGACAGCTCCGGCCACTTACATTACTCCGTGCTTAACATCTGATCTGTTTATTAAAACACTTTCTGGTCTCATATTTGTATCTACCACGAACCGACAAATGTCCCACCGAAACAGCTCATTTTATCCATGTTCCACATCCATTTCGAGACTACCACCGCTCACCAAAGACTTCGATAGTTTGTTAACTGTGTTAGCAGTACGCCAGACAGATTTTATGACTATCTTGCACATGAAAACCTTGAATAAACAACAGTTGTCAACTAAGGTTGTGACATTCTTCAAATTACTTTTTGTTAGTGGATACCCCCAATTCATCAGTTTCTAAAGAAATCAAAAGAGACAAGGTTCTAAGATAAATGGGAGCTGGAGTCGGCGAAATAACTAAGTCTTAAAACAACTTATTATGACCCTGTTTACGGGATGGACACAGTACATACCATGACGACACCAGTTGTGGAATAGTGGTTCAGCAGTAAACATCAAACTGTAGTTAACATTAAGAGTAATACCAGTAATGATGTTTATATTGACATTACGATCGTCGGTCGGTTTGAGGTAACCAAACCCCAGTTATGTCAGAGTGATACTCGTGACTTATGTTGTAACCGATATGCCTAATTTTCCGGGTACTTATGCATGCGTTCGTACTGTAAACAGGTGCTTGTGTTCACGCGTTCCCCCAAGTATGTCCAACTTGGAAGGTGAACGTATTCGTTTGTGATAGATTTCATATATGACGATGACTTTCTAATAATGCTTACAATTGATATATCAAGGTAAAGTGAGGTGCAGTACAAAAGTGTTGTTTCTAAGAGCCATTAAAGCATGACCAGTAAAACCTCCGGTGATCTCACACCGTTTTCAGTAAGTTACTTATTCCAAGTGGAACTATAACAGAATCAACCGTACACCATTTAAATACGGTGCACTTGATTAATTCTCCGTTGGTATTTCATTTCAGTGATGAGCAACTTCAAACCTAGACGTATGGTTATTCTGCCTCCGGATCCGGAAGCGCTGGAAAAGATTCGAGTCTACCGGATGAAGCAGCGTCGGGCAAACGATATCATCCGAGAGATCTTCTTCTATATCATTTTCCTCAGCCTGCTATTCACAGTGACTCTTGAGTTCCGCGATCCGTTCGGGTTTCCACTGAGGCAAAGCATTGAAGATTCATTTTTCGGCCCCGATTTTACTAAAGTAAGGAGCGGATATTATTTTAAGTTTTTGACCGTGCTAATGAGAATTCAAGGCCACCGAGAGAACAGTGGTTATCCGTAATAGGAGTAATGATTATACCTGGTTCAAAAACCTCTGCTTTTTGCACTTATGATTCTACCTCTCGCCGGCTTATTAAATTTAGTGGTCGTCAGTGTAAATAACGAGGTCTTTGACCCATGCGATAACAACAGGTCACGTTATCACCCCCACCAAATCTATTGGAAGTAAGCCGTGAGTAAACTAACGCATGATCTATGAATGTGCTTAGATTACGTCAGATTTTCGTTTTCCTGTTGGACGATTAGGAACAACCGAGTTACCCACATATTTTAGACAATCCATTGCTCTGCGTTCGCAAGTGAAAATAGTAAATGAAATGTTAGCATTTCCCGACGTCGTCTTTCTTCAATAGTTGACTACTCCTTCAATGACGCCTACAACCCAGTCGACACTGAGAATCGTGTGCATGTACATAAAGATGCAACAAATCAATCGCTAGGACAGTTCATTTTTTTATATCAGATCTGAGCCGGCTAGTCGGTGCAGACTGACCCAGACTAGTTGCTCGGACTACTAGTATGTACAATCTTGCTGTGTATATGCCAAGTAATCACCTCCTAAGGTTCTAAAGCAACTTTTGGTATTGGCTTGGGAATATCTTATCTTAGTTGTGTTCAATTAATGGAGTACATTGAAAATAGAGCGAATTAGCTTGACAGTCCTTTCAAAGTTGTCTTCCTTACATCAATCAAGTGTGATTGATTGGTTGTTCCTTCCGGTTAGTTGGGCCAATCACTTTCTTACAGTCACGTCCAACGTGGAAATTCTAATGCACCAAAGTGAATTGCTTTAGCGCGTAATGGAAAATCTTATGCCTAAAATGGAAACAGATATGTAAGAAGGTCAGTATTGACTTGCGGTCTAATGGACCAAAATTCTGACCAACAAAAGTGAAGTCACTCAATGACTAGGTTCGTATTAGTCTGATGGACTCATTTCCAACTTGAACAGGCCTGCCAACTTGCGCAGACTTAAGAATAGTAAATGGACGAAGGATGAAAATTGTTTCGGAGTTATTGAGTCTCATCAGCCGGACAGCACTTTCGATTATCTATATCACTGAAGTCATTCCACTTAAATCCACTTACACTGGTCTGTCAAGTTCAAGTTGTTTGTTCTTCCGTAAAACAGCACCGAGATCTCCAGAATAGGGTAAACACAAAACCGAATAATAAATGTAGATAACAGGATAAATAATGCAAACGGTAGAGAACGGATACAGATGACGAGAATAGAGGTACATGGTAATATTCATTGGGTCCACACCGTTGGACTTAGCTAATTGATAACACTACTGAGCATGTTACTTTTTTAGTTACTTATTAACAAGAAACTGGCTGTTTACCAGGTCCACATTTTTCACTATACGACGTTACTCAAAACAATTGGGACTCGATATGGCGATAAAATAATGATGTGTTTCGAAATGAATAACACAGACGACCCAGAAACTGATTAATTTCGCCAAATTTTCTTGAATGGTCTATGTAATCCCCTACTGTTGCATAGACCTGTTTCGGAACATTGCATTAACTAGGTTGTACCTGAAAAAACAGACCACACAAACAACTTAAATCGAATTGGCGCGTCCAAATTATTCTGGTTCGTAGAAGTTTGGTTGTTCTTAGAAAATCTACCGCATGCGTCACTCGAATTTAATCGTCAGCTTCATCTTTCACTGGGTCATAGTTGCAAGCACAAATTTAGGAGGTTTGCCTGTGCTTTGGAACGCTAACCTTTGTAACCTTCAGATGACCCGACTGTAAAAACGGGCTGCTGCTGCGTCCGAGCCGTGACCTGAAATGACAGGCTCAGAAGCAGATGAGTTACGAAACCTGGCTGGGAGCTCAAAAATTTCTCACTTAAAATCTGAGTAGAAATGTAAAATTCACCAGCTGCGGGCATAGTTACTCAGTTTGGCTGGCAAAACGCTCGTCGTATTTGGGCATATTGTTTCTGTAGCCAATGTGAGTCTATCAGCAGTTAAGATGTTTCACAATTGGGTCTCTTCTGAATTGACAGATATTTTAGCTATTCCTTGTAGTCATGCAAGTTGTCAAGCGCACGAAGCAGTTGAGCAGGTAATCCCGGAACACAATAACAAGGGTTGTGGACATCGCATACAGAACAAGTGTCATAACGTCAGTTGATATAAGGATCTGGACTGCCTAAAATATTTATAAAATGTACCTGATATAATTGCATCAGTGGCACTTGCTGACTACCCTTGTTGCCTAAAGTTTCAATGAGTCGGCTGTCTGCTTAATTGATCCATTGATTGTTTATAAATTACACTTTCCTTTTGTTAAGACAGCCGTGATTTTTACATTATGAACGAATTCTGTGTAAATTTAGATTCATACCGTGGATGACTTTTACGCATGGACAAGACAAATCCTAATACCGAAACTTCGCGTCAAGCGATGGTATAATCAAGATCCACCAATTTATCAACGAGGATTCTTTGAGGATCGTGTTAACCGTATCATTGGCTACGGATTGATGCGACAACTACGAGTCAAGCCAAGTAAGCAACTTGTTAGTCCAATTTATGAATTATCTGCCTCAAAAGCAACCACTGGACACGATTAACTTGCTCTACTACCAGCTAAAAATTATCTAGCAGCTAAAAATGAATTTAGTTTTCTCACTTCAGTTGTTACTAACATTAAACCCAAATTCAACGTGAATATCGACCATTAAATTTAGAACTAGGATAGCAAACCGTTTCTTCTACCTTCCAGATGTTTCTATTGAAACAACAAGTGTAAACGTAGGGTGATTGGTGGTGAATGTAACATTCTTGATGTTATGATGAGGTGAGGGAGTAAATATTTGAGAGTTGGATGGTTTCAGTTACAACTTTAATCTCTTTATAACTGCAAAGTTACTTGCCTAAGCATCAGTTCATGCTGTCCCCGTCATAAGTGTCCCCGCACTCTGACACCTACCGGGAAAACTGATTGAGCCTTTCTTACAGTGCTAGCATCTCACACTGACAAAGACCTGTTCGTAGTTTGATCATTCTTCGTTCCTTCCATTCATAGATTCGTGCAACGTCTATCCTTTGGCCAAACCACTTATCAAAAACTGTTATGACAGTTATGATATGTTCACGCAGGACGAACAGGCATACGGAGTCGGTTGGATACCGTTTCACGGGGACTCACGCCATAACAATTCCATGCAAGAATTTCAATACACCAGTACGTCTGTCCTGGAGGGTGTGCCATACAGAGGCGAGATGGGTTGGTATTCTGGTGGTGGCTATGTCCACATGCTCCGTGGCTCCGAGCAAGATATGCTAAAGAATTTGAACTTTTTGCAGTCCAACAACTGGATTGATTTTGGAACGAGAGCAGTTATTGTGCAGTTTACAGCCTATAATCCGAACGTCAATCTGTTTGCAATTGTGACGGCTTTAGTGGAGCTACCGGGTTTGGGGACCGTGATACCATCTTACCGAATCGAAACGGCCAACCTATTCGGAACGGCTGGTTCACAGGTGTCAACTGTTGAAATTGGATTTCAGGTAATGTCAGCAGAACTGTAGTGTGACCTGTTTCTACGAAAATAATGAGAGAAAGACATTTTGAGCAACATCATATACCGCAGCGACGGCGGTTAAAACACAAAATCTCTATAATTTTTGGTGATAACCGTGTGGAGATTGTAGAAAGTGGTCTCGATCGGCGCAGACTACTAACTAAATAAACCTAAAGTAATATTTCCTTCAGGATTGCTTCTCCTGGATGGGAGACAACTCAACCACGCATAAGTGGCCTATAATTCACTTACTGAGAGCACCATTTATTTATTGCAAAACGTTTATTATAACCGCCTAGGTAATGCGCTTCTTCTGTTGACTGTGCATTTTATAAAGTTTCATAACTTTCACATTGTTTTAGGTGGCATAGAGATGCAACGCCAATGACAGGGTTGTAAGCTCTTTATTATGAAAACCCTCAACTTTTTCACATTTGCTTCAAGCGTCTATTAATACAGTTGTTCATTCAGGATGTGAAATGTGTACCCCCGCCTCAACGTGCTTTAATTTTGTCGCCTTTCCTCAAACTGCGAAATACTTGTATCTTCTCAACACGAAACTGAACTGCTAGTTCTCCTGATAACTTACCCTATGAACTTCTTTGCAAAGTAGAACATGCTGGTTGGGAAGCCAAAATGTTTTCTTCGTCGGTTTATCCATATTTTGCAGTCTTGTTTGTGGACTTCAAAGCGTGCTACGTTTAAAACACCTGACTGGGCAAGGAAGCAATCTAAATGTTTCAGCTCTAAGATCGCGATGTCGTTCAGATCAGTACACAAGGTGTATAACTGGTGTTCTGCATTGTTGATTTCTTGTGAACATACAGTTAAGGCCGCCAATGTGTTGTCATGCCTGAATTACGGATCACTCTGTGTAAACATGAAATAAAATCAACGCGAAGATATAGGATATAGGCAGATTAATAT
Organism: Paragonimus heterotremus; assembly: GCA_013368495.1. Classification (NCBI taxonomy): domain Eukaryota; kingdom Metazoa; phylum Platyhelminthes; class Trematoda; order Plagiorchiida; family Troglotrematidae; genus Paragonimus; species Paragonimus heterotremus. The sequence continues at coordinate 26,393 of LUCH01001507.1, forward strand.
AACAGAAACCACCTGTTATCGGAAGTTGAACAATTTTAAATGGTTTAGAGAGTAACAGAATGACATAAAGGAAACATTTTTGTCTATAAGTAATGAGATACTCGTGTTAACGATGTGAGACATTTCAAGCTGTCTGTAAAAGGAACAGGATAGCCGTTTGGTATTGACCGGAACTCATATTTTGAAAGATAGGTCAGCGGTAACAAACATTGAGGTGTTTTTTAGGGGAGTCGAACCAGCTGATGTCCAGAACTGGGATCCATCATCAATACCGATGAGTAGATCTTTCTAGGGTTCCAACTTATCATGAAGACTACCCAAGAACGGACGTAAGCAGTATCGCTCAGGATGTGGTCGTTTCTTGTAGATTCTGCAAGAGAACATCACTGTCGAGTATATATAAACATAAGTATATTACTTGCTCCCGAATAAATGTACTTGTTGGCTGTGAGTATGATATTCTCCGGTTAACCTCAATAGAAATGTAACCATTTGCGATGTGAAACACTCTGAATAAAATAACAGAGTAAAGAAAAAAAACAAAAATTGTGTGGTTATGTATAACTGTTCGCTTAGTGCATATATGCATTCGGGGTCAAAATTAAGTAGGCAGACTAATAACTGCAAATAGATAGATGTGACTCTTTATGATAGCGGACAGAGCGGGTTAATGAGACTGTACAGTAAATTGTGTCAACCATCAACTTATCGGACCATATCACTCATGGTTTTCCACTGTTCATTCCTTGGGCAAGTCTGGTAACCTCAACAATGATCCCCTCCCTCCAATCCAAGTGCCTCTGGATGTGTTCAGTGATACTGAATTGACAAGACAATTCTGTCTCGAAATGAGAAAACAGTAGAAACACACTTAACTATGCAAACCGAATAAATTTAAACATGAGTGACTGTACGATCACAGGTCTATACAGGACAAGGAAATGTGTTCCGGTGTACGTTGAGTCGGACTACAATACATCAAACGCTTCATAACTATAAATGGAGACGTTCTCTGATATAAGGAAGAGAATCTGACTTTGAAGAAAAACCCCAACGTATGCCAACAACGAACAGGTAAACACACTGATTCAGTATGGTGATGCAGTCGAAAAGCACACTAACATAAAAATAGTCCACAAAACAAACACAAAAAAAGTCAGTGTGGGAAAATTATGGGAGTTACCAAGTTGGTTGTACTGCCCTCTGATCAACATATATGTACCGATACAGAAGAAAATTTGGAGAACCGTTGTTGATCCTCCTCATAATTCATAGAATTTAGCACAGGCTGTGTGTCGGCCGGCTAGTTTGTGTCCGTAAAAACTCAGTCTGTAAGCGGTTGTCATGGTATCTGAGCAGTACCACTGGAAAATTAAAGTTAGAATTTTCCCAAAGTTACAACCCACTTATCATATTGTTCTTGGAGCTCAGTTACAAACAACCCCTCCTAGATTTATCGGGTACATATACTCGTGCTGGCATCTGAGTCGGTAACCACCAAGTAAGAAAGGGAGGCCGGGTTCCACTCAGGTATCCCTTCAATATGTGCTGCTCACAATGTGATCATTAGGAGACAATACAAATTCAAAACATCTACAAATCGGTTCAGATAGACGTGCTTTTTTGAGCGGGTTACAACCGCACTGGTTACTAGTTGAAATGCTTATAATGTTTTCGTATACTTGCACTCTGAGGTAGACTGACCACTTTCATTGTGTCCAGTATAAGCTTGGTTTGAACGTTTGATCTTTCCAGAACCTACAAACTTTTATTATAAGTGGAAGTACACCTCCACTTGAATGTGTGGTAAGCCATGCCAGTAAAACGGGTTGGATGTATTTACAAAACATCAGGTATAGATGTGTGATTTCTTGATGCTAGCATTCAGATAGTAGGTAAACTGCTGGTAAAAACACTTGTATATGAATTAATGGGTCCCAAAAGAAGTTTCCATCTTGGTGGTAGATATTACAATAGCGATCAAATTATAAGCCAGTCTTACAGGTTTGCACTGACTGTAAGTTCAACCTTTTGTGAGCATGTCCATTTGTAATTTTACTCCACATATTAACTACATGAAGGTGTTATCAACTTGAAGGCTTAACGGGACGTTCTTTTCATAATCTCCTATCCTTTTCTCCGCTCAGGTGGCCTATGTGGTGGCTTTATTGGGTTATATGATCAAAGAAGCACGTAATCTTTACAAACAGAAATGTCAGTACTTCAAAGATATATGGAATTTCGTCGAGTTATTTATCATGTTCGGTTCGTTTGCGGCTATTGCGGCTTACGCCTATATGATCTTCGCGACCAAGGAGGCAGTTGCTGAGTTCTCTAGGACACACGGGAATGTGTTCATGAATTTCCAGTTCTTGGCCTATTGGAACGAAGTACTTACCTATTTGCTTGCAGTAATTTGCTTTTTTGCCACTTTGAAACTAGTGCGTTTGTTCCGTTTCAATCGACGTATCGGATTACTCGGTTCCGTGTTGCGTTATGCGGCTCATGATTTGAAATATTTTATGATTATCTTCTTTTTACTTTTCATAGCCTTTGTTCTTGTATTCTATCTGCTCTACGAGGGCACTTTGGCAGACTTTCGTAGTTTTCTCGGTTCAGTCGAAACCAGTCTGCAAATTATTCTGGGCAAATTCGATTTCACCAGCATGTACGAACGTGAACTGGTGCTTGGCCCCTTAATGTTCGCTGTATTCACGTTGTGCATCATATTTATTGTGGTTAGCATGTTTGTGGCGATTTTGGAGGAAAGTTTTGGCAAAGTGATGCAGGATATTCGTTTGCAATCGGATGATCATGAAATAACGCAATTTATTCTGGCTCAACTGATAGCCTGGACAGGTCTAAATCGTACGGGGTGGGGCAAGAAGCTGATGGGTCCAATAGATACTGCACAAGAACCGGTATATCAAGAACATTCCGAGCGTGAATTGAGTCATAAACTGACCGAACTGAATAGACTGATGGATGAATTTCTGGGCTATGTCCAATTGAACTACCTGGCTGATTTGGATACAAAGTCGAAAAAGCCAATAACCGAGACCTGATATCCGAATAATGCCCTGTTGCCAAGCGGCATGAAGAACTCACCGAACTGAACTCAGTGTAACGCCAAGTTCCATTCCGTGCAGTCCTGTTATTCAATGTCCTCACTTGTTTGTTTCCCCATCTATTCATGCATTCATCTGTAACATCAGTACAGCGTAAGCTATCTGTGTCAATAACAACGAAAATCAAAACAACTAAATACATGACGTCTGTTTGTGTCAAACTCACGTCAACCTAGACTGGACTCTCATCTTTTAATCTCAGACATTACACACTTCTCTTATTATCATGACCACATTCAACCTGATTATATGTGAATTCATTCACGGAGCAATATATTTCTGTAACTCTGTCTCCCTCCCTCTCCTTGTGTACCCCTTCTCCACATTCGATCTTCATTCTTTAAGGCACAACACCAGTTGTTCCAGTTAACAAGTCCTACTAGAGGCAAAACAGTAAAAATCAACGGACCACTTATTGATTCGTAGGCTTTTAGTCACGCCTCAGTAATAATAGAATCTTTCAAACGATGCCCACTCGTCTAATGTTCCATTCTCAAGGCATGCGACTGGGCCAAACACGTCCAAACTAGCCTAACTACAATTGTACCACTACACAGATCGGACAGCACATCGAAGCCATGCTTAAACGTAAGGTCAGGAATTTTACTCCACATCAACGTTGCTTATATGGAACGCAATTGAACCGGCTAACTGGCTGAGCCTGTTCCGGTGGTGCACAAAAAATAAACGCATCAATTGATGAGTAAAGTGAACGTGAGCTCACTACTGAATACTTAGTGTTTGTTTGGATGAGAACAATAAAATTGTGACACACCATTCGACCAGTCAATTAACGCTGAATGGTGCACACTCGCTCAGTTCGTTCACAGTTCCACTCAGTACTCTTTCTGTGTTGCAGTAACTTGCGCAGTCGGTTGGTCAGTCAACTTAGGTTACGATTGTAGTCAGTTGTGCAAATTCACAATAAGTTTATTCGGGTGGTAAGTAACTTGGCAGCTCAGTGGCACACACTCGGCTACCTGTCAGCATATCTTGTAGCAAAAAACAGTGAACTGACTCTTCTGGGGGTAGTAGTTGATGGCGCAGCGAGCCGGTTTCAACAAGTTTAACAAATCTACCGTTTCATTCTCAACACAAAAATAATGACATTGGGAAAGAAGAAAATACCTCCCAAAAATCTGTACAAACTAACCGATTAATCTCCTTGTCTGGCGCTGATTTGAATTTGGTTGACTATTGGAACGGAATTTGAAGTAGTGGCTTGGACGGCAGACTTCCAAATAATAAGTCAGTGGTTAGAGGAGGTTAAGAATTAATACATACTAACCTGTCACATATAAGTGCTTTCGCGTTTCCGTAAACTTTCAGTCAGTCTCTTTCGAAAACAAGCACCAGACTCGAATTTTACTTCCAGTCTCCCCTGTCACTATTGTTAACGTACTAGCATAAAATGTATGGGAACGATTACTTGGCTATAGGTACAGATGAATGCGTCACTTGTATCAAAGTTTGTACGTGTGGTTGCACTCAAGGCTATTGCTATTGAGCAACCTGTGGAAGGTTACTCTGAGGCACTTTATTCATATGATGTCACTCCCAAAATCTGTTATCAAAAAACCTATTGCTAGACACACTACACCTAAGCAAACTAAGTCTAACTAATTTTCCACTTGGTTTGCATGTAACAAACAATTACATTAATGGATTGTACAACTAAATATCCTGAATAAGTGAGAGCTTGCAGCCTATTGTGTATATTTTTCATTTGCGTGCAAACTGTCACAGTGATAGGACCAACATATTTGAGTGTATCACCAAACCCAAAATGACTGTTGGCAGACTTACTGTAAAGTGAACGATTCAATGAGAATTTCAGATCACTTCTGGTGTATCTCTTTAGACCGTACCTAATCGAGACGCAAAACAGCATCTTCGATCGCGATAAAACAGCGCTAAATTCTGTGACTTACCGATATATACAATTAACCGAACAATCTTATAGATATACTGACGAAATATATTGCAATCACTCTATTGTGGATTTTATGAATGAACGTGTACATAGGAGGTCCGTCTGGTCCGGGAACAGGAATCGCAGTCCATGCAGCTGGAGATATCTACAGGAAACAAGAAGGAAGGAGACTTACGTACAAATCCAGCAGTAGCATTAAGGTAATATGTGTTGCTTCACATTTTCAACAGATTTTTGAAGAGGGTTCATCAATCTGAACTGTAAAGCCAAGATTTGATTGCAATACGGCAGTGATAAGAATATCAGTTTTTAGTCAGATGAAAAAGTTTTATCTGAGAACTACTTCTTCGTATACATACCGAACGGTTAACCTCAAAAATCATAACAAACTCCTCACACGCTAGTCTAGTTTAAAACAGACTGATGAGGATAGCGGCCAGTAGGCATTCATGAGCATCTGAATAAATCTGGTAAAGTTTACGATCTGTGAAGCGTGGCTAAGTGGTTTCGGGGACTACATTATAGGAGGCCAGATTCGCTCTTGTGAAAATATCACATTGAACCACGTGGGGTGTTGAGCTTGAAACTGTATTTCAGTTGGTCTGACTCACACTGTGTCATCGTTATTCCGAAATATGCATGTGTATAGTTCAAAAAAACTTATGGGCCGGCTCTCCTATAGACCATCGGTGGGTGGTACAAATTAATAAGGACAAGTCAAGTCGAACGCGCAAGCTGAATTTTGTGAATTCCTAGTTAGAAAAACTCAACTAGATTAACCAAGTTAGACTGTGTATGTAGTGAAAGGATGAAAAGCTTGTCTATGGTGCTTCACAAAAAAGAACAGTTAAACGAGTGAGTGAGTAAATGCGAGAAATGAAAAGACTAGTAAATGTCTATATTTTATCCATTGACAGCAAAGGAAATAAGTACTTGAGGATCCTTCCCTACCAAATACCACAATTCACACCCTATTGTGTTGTTTCCGATCCCATGTTGAATCACTCAGTGACGAGCATCGAAAGTTGGCTGCATTTATTGTAGTTGTAGTCTTCGAATGCTGCTAGCGTGGTGCACCTAATCTTTCGACAGCATTAGGCACAGGGTGCCATAATAGAGCGACTGTGATGGTAACACTATCCCCCTCCTCGTTAGAGTACGCAAACCACATTAACATCAACCCCCGAATGACACAATGTCTCAACCACCACCTCTGTTGGAGCCGACCGATCGACCCTCAAGACATCGTGAATAAGAGCCATCGTTTTATCTTCTCACAGCCTATATTTAAACGGTCCAGTGAAGTCAAGCTACGGTGGTGTTGTTCTCCACCCCGGTTTATTGACTTTCTCTGTAAAGAGTAAGCAAACCAACATTCAAAAAGCCAGTGAGGTCCGCAGAATTTTTGAACAGGATTCGCTCTGATGGTCACACTTTTAGAAACTTGCAAAGGTGATCACATGTTTACCAGATTAACGATCATCGAGAGTTTTCGTTTAGTAACAATTTAGTCTGTAGGAGCGTAAACTTTGAACAGAATATTTCAAAAGAGTATGGACTGATGGTCAGTCTGGCTCCTGTGAATCCGGTCATGTATAATGGAGTAGGTATGCGGAATGAAGTGAGTGTATATTTTATTAATATCTGCATACATATGTGTATATATGTATGTTTGATAAGGACGATGATTATTAATAATACTGTTGCTAAATATGTTCTCATACGAGATAAAGAAGTTCGTTCGCCAATACAACTTGTTATGTGTATTTCATTTTACTTATATTCCGGTTTAAATGAGCGTCATAGAAGCGGACCTTATGATTCATAGGTTGGTACGTGACTTGCTTCAGAACGCTTATTATGTCCTAGCTCCCGCTGTGTCACGAAAGTAGAGCTGGAATGTAACACGGACAGCGGTCTGCAACTGATTCGTAGACGGCTGCATACAACGAAAATAATAAGAAAATTATAGCAGTAAAACTACTAATGTAATTATGGTTTGAAAATATGAACCATCTCAACAACAGTTAACATCAACTAACAAGTGTATCAGGTAATCAAAACGGAGAATTATCTCCCAGGCATTCGCATAGGTTTTACTCAAGGTCTAAATCGGTACATAGAGAGCCTGGTACTTCAGACAAGTGTTTACTTGCAAGAACTTTGTCCAGACACTTTAAGAAACCAGTAGTGAAACCGACAAAATTTGTTTATGTATCTCAGTCGCCTGAATTATGTTGATAGCAGCTCACACGCAGCCTCTGCGCTAAGCCTGACTGTCTGGCTTCAAAAAGTGTCCTAGGAAGATTACCACAGATCTAGTTCTTTGACTGGTAATCCATTTGAATAACATATGGATGTCAACGCCCTACGCGCCCACAGCTACCAAAGGAAACAAGTTGTACCCTTCAATACATGTCTTATCTACTCCTAATAGTTTAAGATAAAGTTGACAACATGTGCTGTTCGGTTGTCATGATTACAAAATTAGCCAGTTTTTTAATCATTTGGGAAGTATGCGACAGAAGCCTGTCAACTTCACATGACCCTCAACTTTACAAAGGAAACAGAGGCTTTCTGCCTCTCGAACTATCCTCAATATACGTTACAGCAACAGTCATAGTTACACACGTCCATTTTCCTGTGCATAGGTTCAAAAGTTGAAAATGGGCTTGTTGTTCTATTCTAACAGTTCGACCTCTAACAATTCCTTCTTGCTCAGACAATACTGAGCTGATTCTAGCCGTCCTGTAACTGAGCCCATCGTATGGTTATGTACCAACAAAGCCTTTGTCATGACATGTGTGTTGTCATCTAAACGTCTGAGCTTTATAACAACTGCATATCTCGCGTGTTACGAACATTTTTGTCTGCAACATTGAATACGACGCAAAAACTATCGTTTGCACACGCCGAGACATACACCCGATGTTTTAACTTCTACACGTTTGACCTAATTGTTCCAGTACTGTAACATGTTCCATTTCCACAGACTTCTAAGAAGTCAAACTACATTTTTGCAGAAAATTAACCAGTTACATCTATCATAAAGAGCACTTCGTTGATGTAACAAGCTGGTTAGCCCAAGCTCAGTGCAACTATTCTTGATAAAACCACAAACAACCATTGAGAACACTCACCCTTCTCACCGGTAGTTCATGCCGCCCATCTCGATTACAATAGCAAACAGGACAACAGAGGATAAAGTAGACGTAGTCTACATCCTTCCACACATCCGCCCATCTTTCTAGACGTCACAGTCCATTCAAATAGATCTGGATGTCACAGTCAAAGCTTCTAACTTTTAGTTCACTTCTTTCAATCTGGTTATCACAGGCGGAATACACGGCACCATTCCATTTACTGAAAATCCTGGCAAGCAACCGGATATCCAAACCTTTGCATACAGTTGGATATTAGAGTTCTTTCTTTTGATAACTTTCCTAACAATGCTGGGCTACCTACCCAACAGCCATTACCTGACTGGATTATAGGCCCTGTTACGTCATGTGCGTTTGGTACAAAGGGTCTTGGACTGGAAAGTAAAGTTGCTTACCATACAAGAATTAAACCCAACAATTCTACTACTAACTTCTACTTCTCCCCATCAACTGTTGAGACGGTATTGGTTATCGTCCCATTTTAAATCCAAAAGCCTATGACTGACAACTGATCAGCTTTCTGATAATTGTATCAATTAGACCACGAATCCAACCATGTGACATTCATTGAAACAGAACTAGATCAGTTTCGTGGCTATTCCAAAGGTGACCCATTTTGATCAATTCATGAGAAAAACAAAAAACCTGCGAAAGGAAAGGACTCTACAATATCGTGTTGAACAACAATAACCACGATCTGTCAGGTTCATTTCAGCCACATAAAAAATTGTTGCAAGCGAATGTATGGGGAAAATGCATGGGGCATACTAAGAAGTACTGTGGTAGATTTGCTAATTTAAAGAGGACTGAACTGCAAGGAAAATTCGTCTATCATATCTGGTAAAGTACTTTTCAGCACTATAATGTCTATGTTTATCTGTGACGTTGGTGGATTCCAGTGTGAACTGCTTGGTAAATTTGGCTTGGAAAATCAGTCCGCTGGATCATTTGATGGACTTCACTGGACGCAATGGGTTATTTGGTTAAGTGAGTTCAAATGCGAAATTTCTGAGACTCAGACGTGGCTCTGTAACTCAACTAATAGAACGTTTGCCGCGTTGTCGCTATATAGGAATCAACCGAAGCCCGGATTTGTTGCTATTGCTATCCTCTAAACAACATGGCTTGACAGTTGATACAGAATTGTGTTTGCCGAAAATGAATAGAAGTTGCACGTACTTTCAAACTATGAAAACACCATCTATAACTGCCCGCAGCTAAGTGGAGACCGTCTTCCACAGAGTATACCATCATATGTTTGAAACTTCGTCTCTTTGTTGTCCGGAGCTGGAGACAACAAAGTAAACCGTTTGCTGGAAGTATTTTTATATAGTGCCTACCACCTCACTTTCACCAACGCAGCTCATTTCAAAATTAAACTACTGACATCATTTGTACACCTACTTTTTAATACTTATCAGCTTCTTCCCTAACTGAACTCCGCCTACAGTAAAATGGTATCGAAGATCTCTATTCCGACGACGCCACTAGGCTTCCATCCATTTTCAATTTATCCAATGGTCACAAGGTGTTTTCATAAGGTCCCAGTCAATCTCTGGACTTTTTATCCTCTTCTGAGCTGATGCAAGTTGGTTGTCTATGGCGATATGGTACATTTGAAATGACCATCATTCTTCATCTGCTTCCACAGATAACAGCGGTGGAAGCTAAAAGTTTTCAAATAAATTTAGCTAATAAATCAAGTCAGTTCATACACTAGTCTTTCATTGGTCAAAACCATGGCAGACGAAGGTTCAAGGTCAAAACTTCGCACATGCATGACTTATTATGGCTTATTAGGCATGCGAACCAGCGCTTCGAGTGGTTTAAGAATGGTGGGCTTGTGATGATGCATCAATACACGGATCGACCACATGACCGGTAATCAGCAGGTGTATGGCGATCGAGGAAGGGGGCTTGCACCGTTTGGTGGCATCACACCGGGTTACGCCGCACACTAAGTCCTCAATATATTTGGGGATGTGTTCTTAGGGCGCAGGGATCGATCAGTTCTGCGAATGTAAGTGTCACCGCAGATAGATACAGTGTGAACCGGACAGCTCTGCAATCCACGTTTGAACGTGAGGAAGTGTGATTTGGTGCGGCTGAGTAAACGCAATGTGGCTGTGTTGTACTTCCATTGGATGACCTGCGTCAATCGTAGCGTTAGAAACGACTTACTACTATCCCCTTTATATGGCATTTCATGTGCAGAGGTTTCTTCGGAACAAATGTTCCTTGTGGGTTTACTGCTTTTGGCTTGCTGTGAAAGTCAATAAAACCGCTGGAGACCAAGGTATCACGAATAAATTTCAACTTTGTGTCTACTGTATCACTCGTACGTATAGTTCGCGCTCTGTGAAACAGACAACGAACCAGTGAGCGTTTGTCGTGTATGGGTGAGAAACCGTTGAAGTTCAGATACTGTCCACTCCAGGTGAGACACTGTACCGTCCTTCCGTCGCTTAATGTTGATACCAAGAAAGGGGAGCGTGTCTTTTCTTTCAAATCCAGATGATTACGTTAGATTTCGACAGGAATATTTCAGTAAATTCAACAGTTTTTCTAATGTTTCTTTATGTTGTGGGAATACTATATTGTCAATACATCGTCGATAAATCGGGATGTCATGCAGTGTATTCGCGGGTCGGAGCCCGATCAAAGACATAAATAATCCAATCAAAATCGATCCCAGATGGCTACCTATCGCGACTCGGTCTACTTGTTTATATCTTATGTTTTGAAAATAATATCTGATATTTTCAGTATACAATAATATCAACGGTTTCAGGATATTGATTGGGACATGAAGCCTTATGGTATGAGCCAGTGCAAGGTAACAGACAAAATCGACCTTCTCCCGTAATCGCACAGCTGTGAAAATCGAATCTAGGTCAAGATAGCGCACAAGGTTTTTTTCATCTCAACAGTATCTAGAACGCCACACATCTCAAATATGTCTTTCAGACCGAATTATGAAGAGAACATGTGAACTGGCCGCAAAACATCCAGTGACCACTTGGCCGGTTTGTGTATGCTTATGCGTCATCACATGCCCATCATCCTTAAACCACTCGAGGCGCTGCTTGGCATGAGTAAAAAGCCAGTCCTGCACGTACAAAAGTTGTTAACCCTGAACCTTCGTCTGTCATGGTTTTGACCAATGACAGACTAGCGTATGAATCGACTTGACTTATGAGCTTAATTCGCCTAAATATTTTTGGTTTTCACCGCAGCTGACGAGAACATATGAAATGGTACTACCGTCTTGCAAAACCCGTCTTTTGATTTTGTTATTCATGTTCGTAACTGGGATAGGATACTTTTCATCATTATTCAGTTTACGTAACCTTACTCATACGAAGTACCGTAAGATTTTGTCCTGAAACTTTTAAGACCTCTGAATATATATAGGGTCATTCTAATGGCATTTCTATTCCAGTTTTCCACCGGATACGTCGAATGTCTGTAGCTGGCCCATGTATCACCGATTCATTTGATATATCCTAGCCATCTAAATGGTGGTTTGAATCTGAAATATTGAATACGTCTTACACATTATGTTTTGTTTATTTTCCTAACAAGATGTTGTGCTATGTCACAAGTAGGCTAGACCTAGGGTACTCCTTATTATGCTGAACAGGTTGTCTGCCAACAAAGCAGTGAGCAGCGGCAAAAGTAATGACCAAATATGCTTCAGTAGTGGACCTCATGGTGGGCACACTATCTTGATGTCACTTGGATTTAGAAAACAATATATGCTAGCCGCCTGCTCTCCCTCATTCAACTTATATGCAAAATTACTGGATACTTTAATACATTCGTATCGGTATTGAAGGTTGGGGAATTTAGGTTATTTCTAAAATGAACACCACCGATACTTTGAATTCAGATGGACAGTTCGACCAACCCACTCCGAAAGGAAGCAGTAGACTCGAGTTTCGCTCTTATTAGACCTCACCAGTAGTCCATATCCCAGTCCAGATCGGAGTTTATGCTCCGACCCTCGTGCTTGTGAGACTAGTGTGTTAACCAAAACGCCGGCAATCTCACCATAGGCATGACCGAATAATCAAATTCAAACGCTCAACCAGAACGTTGTATGAATAGTGTTCAGCTTGCCCGATCGTTTGTGCTATGTAAGTTGCCATCAACATGACAAGTTCATATCGCCAACGACGGAGTCATATTTGTAGGTATACGTCAGTTAATAAAAACACACATGAACAAAGTAACAACCGTTGATGGACCATTAGTTCAACAGTACCACTTAGAACGCACAGATACACTACAACCAGTGTTGTTTAAACTATGCACACAAATCTTCCGACACTTGTGAAAATGTTCAAGCCATCCGATTTTATGACTTGCTGAGAGTTTTCCGTCTGTTGTTGGCAGAAGTATAATGTGGTTTCGTATTGAGATGATGTTTTGCCTATGTATTCCTACAGAGCAGTACAGCCAGTGGACCGAATCAATGAACCTGTCAATTGATTGTTATTGATCGTTGAGGCCACGAAATGCCAACTTTCCTACTGAATTTCAAATACCAGAGAACGTGCCCCCAAAACAACAACAAATCACCTTGATTTGATGGCAATAGCAGCTGGCTAAGTAAATATTCCTCTGTTTTCCTGGAAGGGTTAAATGGACTGGTGTTTGAAAAAACTCAGCCCGATGGTGAATATTATGATCCGCATAAACCAGAAAAGGCCAACGCGTTAACTTGCATTTTACGAATCTTGACCATGTAGTATGGAACGTAACGAATCTCAGAAGAACACATGAAGACCCTGATCTTCCACGCATGATGTATTTACACTGAACCTAAATTTTACCCATCAGGTCAACGTCTAAGTATACATACATTTTGATTAGCCAAGAAGAGTTCCCTTAAAAACGATATAGCAGAAGCACATTCGGTTAATCTAAAGACACTGAAAATAGATATGCCGAAAGTAAGTTTCTGCACTTTGTGATGCGAAGAGACACGCTTCACAATCATGAATAAATTCTGAAAAGCAAACCAATACCACGAGAAATGGACTTTTCCAAACGGTGATCATAAATCAGTAACACAGGTTTTTGCTGGTAATGACGCAGTGATTTCCACTGATGAGGTCGAAGGAGATCAAAAATAGTAGGGAGGATATTTCATGCAGCGACAGTTAGTTCGTATTCAAACATCCACTAATGTGACGCATTACAAACATTAAACATCTTGACCGAGTAACATAGAAAGTGTAAAGTTTAAGCTACTTCTGAGTCGGCTGTCAAGGCTGACGGTTGGAAGGACAAACAAGGTAGGACGATTGTGATATGTAAAAACAGTAAACGCAAAAGTGGAGCACGAAAACTCGGTAGTAAATTACAGTAGCCTGATGGGTCATTATACTATTATTTACGATAATTAAGAACACAATTATAACGGGAGCAACTTCATCAAACTTCGAACACAAACTCGATCAACAATCACTTCAGTTATAATAGCAAAAACCTTCATCCCAAAACAGAGGGTGACTTTGGGGGCTCAGATACATGAAAAGGGTCTCGCGTTACCGTGACCGTCAACCTCTCGAAAACTACGTTTAAGTTATCTGAAAACCCACACTACTTATAGTGTTGTCAATAGCATATAAATACCGTATAAGGCATAATATGGTCGGGAAAAATTCCATAGGAGGAACTTTCCATAACGACAGGAACGTCAAAAACTTGGTTATTCCTTCTTTCTTCACTGATCAATAGACATACCTCCTTATGTTCTCAGTAAAGTGCATCACCTTGTCTAAAAGGTGCTTGAAATCGTTTGGCAGGTCATCAGTTAAGACGAATTCGTGCGTACCTAACAATGCTGTTTCCCGGTAAGGCTTCATTAAGAAGCTTCTCCAGACCGGGCTGATCGGCCACAAATATAGGTTGTTCAAAGCTTAAACGTGCACAAACACGCGAGTCAGCTTAAAATCGTTTACGACCGTCAGTTACGATCATCTAGGTGATAGGTTGAAGAATGTGAACATAACTGATCAATGGAAACATATATTTCCTCTACCACTCTATACGCATAGACTATAACATCACCCGAATCGATACACTGATTGATTTGGTTTTATGTGTGGCCTGAACTACATGGATCGATAGGCGGGACAAAGAAAGTGAGTGTAGCGTGGCATATATTTTTTCCTATGTTCCACACACACACTTTCATCGTTTAGCACCACAAAACTAGTAATATAGAAATAAGAGATTCACATTCCACTATCAGTATTTAAAAAGAATTTCACCAAACATACAAATTAACGGAAAAACATATGGGAAACATTCCTCTCTCTCGTTCATCTACAAGTCAAAATGACTAAAAACGTTTTTATTTGAAGTGGTAACATTCCTTTGTTGCATTCAGTGAACTGTGCTCAGTAATCACTGTTTTCAGATTCATGTTTTATATGCTCAATATATTTTGGATTTAGTCAAAACAGAGAGAAGACATATATCGCGAGATGTTAACATCTCGATTTACTCTCATCAGTCGCCAACGTAAAACCAGCAAATTTTATACAAACTGCGTATAGCAGCAACAGTTGAACGAACCAACCACACAGTTCTGACCTTTCACACGCTAATAGTCCAATCAATTCCACGGCAAGGAGATTGATTGCGTCAACGCCTTCTGTGCACACAAAACTGGCCGATGTTGTTTGATTAGCATGGCCTCGCTAATCGCCAACAGTTTCGGGTTGCGATTACGTAACAATATCTTGAACGATTTAACCGGGTCAACTAGGTGACCGGTTGCTAAGATGGGCTTGGCGATCGATGAAGCCGGGGTTTTCGAGTTTGTTTTTACGTTGGCGACTGATGAGAGTAAATCGAAATGTTAACATCTCGCGATATATGTCTTCTCTCTGTTTTGACTAAATGGATTAAGGGAACGCAATGTTTTAAATATTTTGGATTATCAAACAGGACTGGTTACCTAGTATTCCAACAATAACACAGGACTGATTTTATCAAATACCGTAACGTGGTTTGAGCTGATGCCTAAATGTGATTGAACATTACGAGCCCCCAATACCAGTTACCTCACGCAAGTCGACAACCTCAGATTTGTTAGGTGATGTTTACATATCATCTGGAGACGGTATTCGGCTACAAGACCGAATTGACTAGCTTTATCGGACGGTGTGCAATACCTCACTTGATCGTCAACCAGAGCGAAACATTTCGTATCCAATGTGCACAAGTGAAGAAGAAGCAACTTACTGTTCTGGAGAAGATAAGTAACACCGCTTGCCGACCAAACTACAACTATGGGTCTAAGGAGCGAATGGGGTGAGCTATAAATTGGTTTTGGAGTGGACTGGGAACATTTTGTTTATCCACGTAGGTCAGTGAGTATGATACGAACCTTTGGAACAAACAAAAATGTACATTCCGAATGAGGTAATCTCATCGGACCGAGTCAACTAGCTGGTTGCCTCTGAGCGTTCCTGTGCGCAACCGACAATCAGCACGGTAAGCTTTCGCCAGTTACATCATCCCATCCCGTTGTCAGTCACTTAACAGGGTCATCGTTGACTGATTAGTAAATCGTTGGATTCATCATATTTGCTTGTTCAAAGCAAGGCCAAATGTTTCCTTGAAATAAAACTGCAAAAGAAACGCACCTTGTTAATGTACGGCTCTCCCGATAATCAACGAACCGTGGAAACAACATGCAGGTGGTTTGATCGAAAATTTACTGATCGAAGTCAAACAGCTCTGCCATTGATACAGTTAGTGATCGTGAAATTCGAACTGACTGACTATTTTGTCGATCAAAACAGTGGTGATCAATTAGGACCAGCCACGGATGAAGGAAATGTGTGTAAAATGTTAGGAAACACGCAAATATGCCCCACGCAGAGTTGAGAATAACTATGCCCTAGTTCTTGAGAACGTGTAAAATGAAAGTACTACGTTTTCCCAGCACACCGTGCAGGCAAGACATTTTTCATTAAGTGATGCAAAATAAAAGGATGTATTCATCTGTGAAAAAGATTTACAAATTAATTTTTTTAAGCGATCAAAAAACTGACAACTTTCCCATAGAGTCTGGGGCACCCCATGTTGTTTTTAGGTTTACCGCGTCATTTATAGATTCTAACGGAACTTTACACCGTTAAGTAGCGAAAAAACTAAGCAATGTATAACATTTTTCCTTTTTGTTGCCTTCTTAATGAGCAGGGTCATTCTGCTCTACACTTTTTGAGAAACGCTAAGGAATCCTTCGGAAGTTCTCCTACTGGAAGTGCCACATTCAATTCTGTTTTGAAAGAACCATCAATCAGTAAGAAGATGTGTTTCTCTGGCCTACAGTTGTACTATACGCAGTACGTAGTTAATGTTAGATTCCAATTACGATAGATGACCGCAACTTCATGATATCATACGGAAGTAACCGAATTCTCCAACATCCAATCCACAGATTTTGATACTTCGTAGCACGTGATACAAAGTGGCGCAAAGCTATAAACAGACGTTACTCGGGGAGTCCACAAAGACCTCAGAACAAAATGCGAGCCGACTGAACTTCCGTGAAACCAGTGTTGAAAATGCGGAGTGTTTTATTCAGACCCAGCATTAGAGAAGAAATTTACAACTGTCTTACTTAATGATACTATGATTTAAATATATAAACACCAGTACTGAATTGTTGAATTCGGATATCTGTCTTAATGATCATGATTGTCAAGGTTTTGAGAGATTAAACTATGTGAGTTATGTGAGGAGTATGGACAACTGAGATCAGGTAAGCGAAATCCTGGTGGTCCAAAGCTGAGATACCAGGATGCTGTGCAGGTAAGTCTTCCACGTTGTAAAATTGATTGTAGATTTTGGGGATACTTAGCGTTGAACTGGACTGCTTGGAGGAATACAATTCGGACGGGCGTCCGCGAGTTAAACGAGCAGTTATTGCGCGGCCGAGAACGAAAGCGCGCGGTACGCAAAGGAACCATCGGTACCATAGGTCGTGGTGACATGACTATATGGCGTTGCGATGTGTGCGGCCGCGAATGCGCTGGCCGCCTTGGATTAGTAGGTCACCAACGTACTCATAGTGCACCGTCGGCGAAGAGACAACGAGTACGCCAGGCTTAGGTAGGTCATATCAGCATATCCGTTCTGTTTTTGTTAATGATTACATCGACCAAGATTATGGTCGTTTGGCAATTAATCTGCTCCTCTTTTCAGAAACTTGGGTGTCTGTGATCTTCTACTTGTTCTTTTCTTAAGCTTTGTTGGTGTATTGAATGATGAATCGTTCGCTTGATCTTTTCGTAGTTCAACTTTGAGTTTTGTTTTTCAACTTTATCCTCTCTGGAATACGTTAGCATGCACTCGTATGCTGAAATGCTTCTTGTATTACGTTTCACACATCTTCCTCCTTGGTATTGATCTTGTCATTGCAGTCTCTCTCTGTGTTTATTTTCCGAGAGGTAAGGGTTTCCTTTCCGTGCTAACCATTCAATTGGCTAACCAGCATTGGCCAGCTGGACACAAAGGCCTCACTCACGCACCTGCTGGTCTTATTCCTTCGGGTTTACACCGGATACGTGGTGTGTGAGTGGAACCGCAAGTGATCCAACAACCGTGCCTGGGGATGGCTTACCGAGACAGGATTTCTCAAGCAGTTACTGTTGAATTCCATGGCCCATTAACCAACGTAAAACTTTTCGAGCATCAAACTCGTGTTACTACCAAGTCACGTGGCGAAATCGTGAAAACTCTGGTCTATCCATCCGGACAAAGATGGAAGAATGCACCTGAAACACGTGAAGAAATATATGCCACGCTACACTCACTTTCTTTGTCCCGCCCATCGATCCATGTAGTTCAGGCCACACATAAAACCAAATCAATCAGTGTATCGATTCGGGTGATGTTATAGTCTATGCGTATAGAGTGGTAGAGGAAATATATGTTTCCATTGATCAGTTATGTTCACATTCACACCTAGATGATCGTAGCTGACGACCATAGACGGCTTCAGTGACATGATAATTGCATTCTTCCACTCAGGGTTGTCAATAGGTTTGTTTTTCATAATTCAGTTCGGTCACCAATAGGCTCACTTTGTTACTGATGTGCTACTCATCTGAACACTGTTCTTTCAGTTACTGTGTGAGAACAACTAGGTTTTTTTTCGGTTTGCCGAATACTTTATAGAGCAATTTGTTGGTGCAGTGTCAGCAGCAACTGGGTTGACAATTTAGCATGAGCCATAAGATGGTGTAACTTATTTTTGGAGAATCTAACCTCCGAAAAATCCAGCTCCACCACTTGTAAGTTTACGCAATACCTGCAACTTTCTGTCATTTGTGCTGCACGAGTTGGAACTCACCCCTTTTATCCAAAGAAACTTCTTCTTCAGCTCTGGCTTCTTGCACATAATCAATATTACTGAGTTTTACAAGTTTCTATTCATTTTTGTGTACGCATCCCAACCGATATGAACATTGTCTATTCATTCTAGGGGATAGTAATGCACAGTAACATTTGTGTCATTTTTCTATTTCGAACTATATTCACTAGACTGAGGAGAAAATGGCTGTAATCAACAGCTCGTACCGGGTGGTGTTGGCACCTCATTCATTCAAGAATTTTCACTTCACTTATACAACAGTAGTCCAAAATTCTTGAATTACGTTTTGAACGTAGACTCTAAGACGGTCATCTTCATTGCTTGATGCCTTATGTTGGGTAGGAACATTTTTCTTCTACACAATTATTAGGCTATCAAACCAGAATGTCCAACGATTGGAAATATCAACTTGATAAGTTTTGTCTTTCATCACTACGGAACCAAGTGAAAATCAGGCAGGTTACTTTCGGGAATCTTCCAGATGTTACCTGATGCGTTCACTTATATGCTTTCAAAAATGTATAATCACATAGCATAACAAGGAGTCATTGTTCACTTTCTACACTATAGGATTGTTTCTAGGTCAGTTAACTTGTGTTATCTATGCACTCATATATATAAATATCTCAGCCGGTCACAATAAGCTGACTCTGCTCACTACTAAATCCACTGTTGCCATGAGCAACCACACGCCATTATTCTCAGCAGCTACAGAACAAAAGAAATAATTTCGGTAGGGTAAGTCTATTGCTTAAATCCCGGTGTACTTATTGTCAGAACAGTGAACAATGGATTCAAAGGTCACCAGGCTATTTGGATTGCCCTAACTTTTAAAATACAAGTATTTTCAACTATGCTTGAGGAGAATATGTGATTGCCAACGTAAAAGTACCAAGTTTGATAAAGTGCACCAATGTACACTGGTTGCCCGTTACATTTCCTTTTGCGCCCTTTAATAATAAATTGCGGGTCACGTGTGAAAGTTGACGAAATTTGAAGGCCAAACGAACATTGTCCTTTACAACAGTAAAGACTGGTTTTCACTAGGCTACTGTTGTACTGCACACTGCAACCGTCAAACCGGTTACATGTTATATTGAAAACTGTACATAAATTTGACACTGTTCTTTGCCACGGTTTCAGGTTATTTACCGAACTAACGTTTTTTTATCCCAGTTTTTTCCTCACGGTTGAGCATTAAGTTGTGCACCCAGTATCTCTTCTGGTTGGATCTGAGTTGAAATCGCTACTTCCTTTCAGTTCCACAAGACTTGATGGTTATATTTACACATCAAAACCCCGCGCATTACTATAATGTATAGCTCACAATGTCAGTGAGTACTGTGTGGTTCCAGTGCGATCGTTACTTCTCTGGGACACATGTAATAGAAACCAAATCGCAAGGATATTTATGCTAACACTCGGAATCGAACCAGAAGCCCATTTAATCGCCGCTTTTTGAGGTAGCTACAAAGGTAACGAAAGTATACCAATAATAGTGTCTCCAGGTAGTAACTTGGTTTGCACAGTATGTAGAGTCTGCAATATAAAAGCCATTGTGATCAACAGTTTTTTGGATGCAACACTACTGGAAAGCCTATCAGTAACAGCAAATCGAAATTAAAAGATACACGGCTCATTTTAGCTTGACAGCCAAACAACAGCAGTGCATTTAAACTACCAGGGTGGATCAATATAAGCAAAAACAGATGGTGGTCACTTACATTGGTTTGTTTACGTATTGTACAAGCTCGTTTTACTCCCATCTGGTGAGTTAATAGAAGGTTGATTATAAAGCCCAGTTTTTCAGGTTTTTAAACCACAATGTGCTTAGTATTCTATTAGGAAGATGCCGAGGCTGTACACTACCAAGCTGTTCATAATAAAACAAGAGTTAAGACGTCACATGAGGCACGAACCGGAGAATATAGGAGTTGTGGCTAACTTTCGTTATCACTGAACTTCTACGATATCCGAAGCGCCGGTTGTGAAGTATGATGTTTTTATCTTGATTACTATTTCGTACAAGTTCGATAGATCGGATGACTGTTACGTCAGCAACCACAGTTCCCATGATTGTGTGATTTGATTGCCAAGGAGAATTTGCCTCATGCATTACTTGTTCGCTCAAACGTCTAAGTGTTGTTCAGTGTATCTCATACACGCAAACATGTTGAGTTAACCGGTGAAAACCTAAATGGACGACTGTATTCTTTTATTCTCCTAAATCTTGTCTAAATGCTCCCTGTATGACCTTTCTACCATCCCTAGCAGAAGTTTATAACTTCATACAATTTCTTGCATCCATCGACTACAAAGTCTAAGATGGTTTTTGGAGTACAGCTATAATTTAGTCCCATACAAATAATCTAAAATTAACGGTTAACTGTACATTACCTCCTTGCAATCTAGAAGAGATGGTATCACAAAGCTTTTGCTCATCTGAGATGCACCCAACAAAAACAATGGGTAGAAAATCAGGATAAACCCAGATGAATACTGGTGTTTCAAGCCTACGGTTTACTGAACAAACAGTGGACAGTGCAGCCAGAGAGTCTGAGGACTGGCAAGTCTTGAATATCATGGATCCACGACAGATGAATCCACTATCTCAGTTTTAAGGGACAATGGGTCTTCTTCATTTTTTGGTTTTCTTGGAGGCCCTGTCTGAGGTATCTGGTTGTACCCTCCTCTAAGACATTTTGACCCACGTTTATGAAGACCTTGTACTCATCTTGAAAACTCATGACACTCATCTTTTGGCTCATTCTGTCTACTGGTCTGGACCTAAGTTACTCATTAATAATGGTCAGTCATCGAGACCCGGATATTAATAGTTCGGCTGCTCACTTTTCTATCTCAACTCCAACATTGTAAATGGTGCAGAGTATCACCAGTATCCCATAGCTGCTACGACTCGCCATGGACTTAAAGCCATGAAGACGGTATCACTTTACTGGTGCCTCCTTCATCTACTACGGCATCAGGTATGGGCTATGGGTCTTCCAAGAAAAGTTTAAGCACAAAATTCCATCCCGAATGTTGTTCCTAGTTTGAAACATTGAAACACTGCGAATGATCTACTTTCCCTTTGCGCGGAATTTCTTTCACTTGGAATTTTCACGAAATATGTGCTGGTTTTTAAGAACTCAACAAGTTTTCAACAACTCTACTCGACAAATGACATAAGGTATAAATCAAACACCACTCACATTGACCTGAGCACACGTAATTCACTTTTTCTGTGATATCCTGGAAGAAAACAGAGAAAGAAGCCTGGCTAGAAATCCATCCAAATGCGAGTGTTGAGGTCGATTATGAGTAGTGTCCAAGTTAGACGAAGTAATCTCGGGTCATTTGACAGATGTGTAGTATGTTGCTCTGCGAATTACAAGAGTAGTAAAATTGAAGAAGGCCAACTAATCGGTGCCTTCCGTGTGGCCAAAATTAAATTAGTGTAACTTCACAACGCTGGTGATGAAAGTTTTCTTTTGCTAATTGAGTTTTTCTAACCGTCTCTGTTTTGGTGGCCTGTTAGCAAGATAGAAAATGTAATATGAGGAACACTTTTCTAGCTGTAGCGGAAAAAGCAGACATGTCACTGGTGAGCTCAGTAGGTATTGATTAAAACCACTTTGCCATTCACTGTGGACATGTGAAACTTAAGTGCACTAACAGAAATTACCACAACTTGTACTCAGACAGGAAAAGGCTAAAAGAATGTGAATGACATTGAACAAAAGTCGTATCAGACAATTTGATAGGCTGTTAACAGACCAAGGTACTCCATTCAAATATCCGTCCACACTCTACGATTAATCGATTAACTTAACCACGTCTAGAATAGGCTTACTGTGAACCGACCATGGGTCACGGTGAATCCTGTCGCCTAGACATGAATATTGGTGCCAGCGAATAAACAATGGAATTACACACATAAGAATGTTGTCCTGTTAACATGCGGCAAGTTATTCGATAGTTAGTATTGTCTGCGTTTTTGATGGAGACAGCAATGTGGCATTAATGAATGGTGGTTTGCCGGGCAAACGAACTACATATTTCAAGTTGGGTTCGTTAAAATACAAACCTTGTAGGAAAATGTACAGATGCAGAGTAACCCAGAAACGGAATTCACTCTCATTGATGTGATTGTGAACTGATTGGACCAAATCATTTGACAACAGCTGGCTGCAGAAACTGTTGAAAAACCCTCCAGACTAGACAGTTCTGAATTTTTTCCGTAACTTTTCGTACCCCAAATAGACGCATGTGGCCTTGAAGTCAGTCTCCTCTGGTTCCCATGCATGCAGTTGTTCACCGCACAGGATGCTGTCCATGAGATATTAAAGATATCCACCTAATCAGAAGGATAGAGCGTACGGCGGAAAAACCCGTTTAAACGTTTCAGTCGCTTTTTCATTCGAAAAGGTACAATACAGGAGGCTGGGGATGATTGTTATCTGGCTTAAATTTGTCTTCCAACTTCACCGCTTGTGAGTACACTAAACTTTTAACAGGACATTTTCAGTTTGAACAAGCGATCCTTTGTGGGTCTACCGTAACAAATTTATTCCAACCTCATACAGTCCTGTTC
This sequence comes from Paragonimus heterotremus, assembly GCA_013368495.1. Classification (NCBI taxonomy): domain Eukaryota; kingdom Metazoa; phylum Platyhelminthes; class Trematoda; order Plagiorchiida; family Troglotrematidae; genus Paragonimus; species Paragonimus heterotremus. Next base: position 49,614 of record LUCH01001507.1, read on the forward strand.
TGCGTAGCGCAGAAACCCAGATGTATTTGTGATGACCCTGCATACTGGCCTTTTCCGCCTGAAAGATTTACCAGGCCAGAGATTGTATAACCTCAGTCAGCAAATATGCACTTCCATTGGAGTGGTCAGCAAATCACAATTTTACAGAAGTTGGTTTATAATCATTGAACCGTCAGTCATCCTTTCCTCAGACATATACCCAGCGTTCGAACCCGTGCACAATATGAACTCCGATGGTGTTTCAAAAGACTACACTGAAAGTTTCTTTGCACTAAATGACATTGGTTAAGCTTATCCAGCAAAACGGGCAAACTGCGTCACACAAGTGTACGGGGTTTTCTTAATTAGCGATATTAACTTGATTACAATGTTTGTATTCATATTGTGTTAGTATATTTGATATTCCTCCACAACTTAGTGGTTTCATGTGAATATTTGAATCGCCTACTGGTTTTGCAAACCTGTGTGCAGACTTTGAAATGATCTGTTTGTTCAAAGACGGAGCAATAAATAAACTTGCAACTGGATAAAATTTTCAAATGCTACGTGACCTGGAGACCATGCAGAAATGTTTGGGGTTGCTGTGATATCCTGTCATTGACCATAAAAATCGATTAAGAATTGAGTTAGTTTACTGACACAGAAAGACAGGAAAACTAGAACCGCACGATATATGAATACGTACAAGTTCCTGATCAGGTAAAAAGTAGCGGTATGAACAAAACTGCCGTTGTTTTTGGTTAATCCCTAAGAAGTTGTCTTATGTGAATCATGTGCAGACACAGTGCTAGAGCTCTGCGTGCAAATCACTACAATGTGCACACTAGTGTGAAAGTGAACTGCAATTATCTTTTTAGAAATCATACTGTATTATGAATTACTCAGTTCTAACTACAAGCAACTTTAGCAAAAGGAACAGGATATTTCGGTTTGATGCAGTAAACTGCTTGAAAGTTACAAGAGCTACTAGCGCACATAATAAGACAAAGCTTCTATTTGTTTCAAGAATGCAGAGCTGTCCGTTTTGATGTTGATGACATATTTTCTCCAAAATGTGGAAAGCTTATTCGAAACTAACCCTTAACGATTCTCATGTACGGTAGATGTTCGAAGTTACTTCCATTGAAAACAGTGTGCTATCGATTTAAGAAAAAAACAGGATTTACCAAAATGTTTTGTTTGCTTACCACAGGATAATAATAATCTTTAAAAAGTGTCCGTAAATGAAAACACCATAGAAAGTGGCTACCACAAAATCGATCAGAGAATTTTTCCATTATGTAAAAAAACGCGCAACTTCATACTTTTTAGGTAACAGATTCCATGGTTGCCTAATCTAATTCTAATATTTATTCTAATACTTATTTCCTAACATATCAGAATTTGGCAGACAGAATACTGAAAGCCACGTAATTATTACCTTCATAAGACCAGGCTTGATGAGAAAGAATACTTTACTCCAGGAGACGCTTTAACGAAGCGCAAACTGTTCTGCCCGAAGTGCTTCTACTGCATAAACAGATTCCCAGTGGTTTCGAAATGGACTCGTTTTTTCCAATACTAAGCCGTACGGCAGTCAGAACGGACTAACTCCAGACTGCGTACATATTGACCACTAAGATACATAAATTCGTCTGTGAACAGTCTTCACATATATTCCTATGCCAAACTAGGGAACTTAGTCCAGAATCCGTTAAGTTGTGGCTTTGTTCCGTAAACAACGTTGAATTAACACGGATTAAATGATGTCTGGAAAATTTAAGCTACGTCACTCAAGTTCGACTTTCTCCAAATGTGAGTGAACAGACATCAGGAGGTTCGTTTCCGAGTCTAAGTACCTTAGATGACTCAAGTGCAGCATGAACCAAAGAGCTTTCTGTCAAAAGGTAGAAGGAAGTAAACCTCTCCTGACGAGTAGTTGAGTCACCTCGGACAGTATTTGACTGAAGAGCATTTACTAAACCATACTGTTATTCCTCACGTTGGCACTTTTACGTTTGTCCTGAGCCCAGCTGAAATAATGGAAATGTAGTCGTTCATCTGTTCTGGAGTTCCTAGTTTAGAACAACTTCTAAGTGACTGTTGTTCTAGACCAGATCTGCAAACTATCAACGTCGGTATAATTATGCAGAAAACTTGCAGCTACGTAGGACCGCAGACAGAACAGGCCAAACACCTTCATACATTGTAACCTATCTTAATATGTTGAAAACATGCCGATATTCGGGAAAGAAGCAAAATTGACTTACATTTCGGCCACTTTTCGATATGATAAATTTTCGTGAGATTAAGAAACATACGACTTTTCTAACATTATCAGTAGCTTTGATACAAACAGGCACTACATAAAGTCGACGACATTAATTCTATCTAAAAGTACAAGAAAACAGGGGGTCTTGAAATCTTTACATTACTGTTAATAACCGAAATGTTCTCATTTGGACGCAGTCTTTCATTGGTTTGGACTCATGATTGTTTTAAACTAAACGTTAATGAATTACTGGAGAAGTTGTGTACAATTATACGGTTTTCCAATTAACAGCCCATTCACACGTTTCAACAGATTTCCCTAACTAGTCACATAAGTCAGTCAAATACTTATCATAAAGTTCATAGCTTTAGTTTACTCGAGGAAAGCCGAATCGCATAGTTTACCGTACCCATTCCAAAGGATCAAACTCACTCAAACCGCTCTGAATGCAACCCATGATCAAGCACAATTTCTGACCAAAATACTCTCGTTTACATTAAGTTTTAGAAAGACTAACTTTTTGGTGGTCACAAACTATTATTTTTGTATTCAAAGTTAGCTGAACCGCGCCTTAAACTTCTAAAACATTTATGGGCGTATGAGGTCGTTAACAAATGATCGCATATCAAGTTCGATTGCAAACGTTGGTTTGGAAATCATCTTGGTTTTAAACCGGTTATTTCCATTCAAAAGAACTGTTCAATTAATTGGTCCCCAAATGAATCTACAACATGACTGTAGCTAAATATAACCAGATTGATTTGATAAAAGTCCAGGTCAATAAAAAGCTACTCATTCAGAATTCGAAAACCACACCCAAACTCAAATACAAATGTAACCAGTACAGTGATGACCTCGTTGACTTGATAAGCTTCAACTTAGGTATCGGTGGTCAGACAGTGTAAAATGAATTCATTTGAATTCCGTACTAGTCAGTTCAAATCGCGATTGCTATCAAGATTACTTATGTTCGCAACGAACACTGTTATGCACAAACACAGAGTGGATACTCGGACAAGCAGAGTTGCTATCGTGAAACTGCGAATAATCTCTAAGTTTGTCACAAGAATTATGCCAGGACGAGTTATTACCAAAAGCTGAAAAACTTGTCCGTTTCACATTTTCTTGGTTAGATTGCTTGAATCGATCGTCTTCTGATGAGACAGTAACGCAAACCGATAGACACAACCACAGTTTTCTACTCCGAGTCAACTTACGGTCTACGTGAATAGTTGTACGCTTCTAAAGCCATCGATACAAACTTCACTCCTCAAATGTTGCGCTTTCTTGTCTGATGAACTGAAACTGATCAGCCGCTTGCGATTAGGTGGTGAACGAACAAACATCCACCACTTTTCAGGAAGGGTTTAAACGAGTTTTTTTGCAAACAATTGATCCTGATGTTCACATGCGAAATGTTTGTGTACAAACAACTTCATTTTGTGACGAAAAGAAACTCAGCAGCTAAAGAAAGCGGTTCGTGCACCCTTCGGAAAGCCTAAGGACTACGACAACACAGTCTAGTGAACAAACTAGAGGAGACCCAACAGTAAAATATCGGGACTCCGGATGCACTCGAACACACGGCACGTGCTGTACCAGCTGAGCTAGGAAGCTACACTGGCGAGCTCAAAACTGTCACACTTGGACACTTTTACCTACCCGTCCTAAGGTATCAAAAGAAATTCGCCAAATAAACCATGAGATCAACCAATTCAGAAGGTTCGAATCCGTCTGAAGTCACATTTTTCGATCCGATCTCTTCCAACATATCAAATTTGTTAAACCGTTTATCAATAATGCACTCTCTGCGTTTAGCAATGATAGTGATGGAGTTCAGTATAAATTGTTCTAAAAACCCACAGGACATCCTCTGGGACATCTGCTGGATTTCACATGAAACAGTGGGTTAGATGGACGGCTGATTTCAAAACTGAAATGTCCAGGCACTTGACTTTTCTTCGTAGTTGCGTTGGCACAGCGCTGGCTGTGACCGGACATGCTTCTTCCGTGGCTCGTTCGAATCCACCCGAGGCCCGGATCTTTTAAAATGGAGTCTGTTCTAGATTACCAATCTGTCAGACTAACTGTTAGTAGTTAAGTGTCTACACTACCATTCAACGGTTGATCCCGGGCCGTGGGCTTGACTTCCCGGCATTTGTTGAACTGACGAGACACGATAAGGCTAAGAAAGCTGTCTACCACTTCACCAGTGGTCAAAGAAACACTGTTCGGATGCACCAGTGTTCGCTTGCATGTTTTTTTTGCCGGCTATCCATCAAGTGTGCACTTTCATACGGATGCATAGGTAGGCCATTTCGTAATTTTTGCGGTAATTATTAAGAAACTAAGTATGAGCTAAGCTTGTTACTTGTACTCACTCTGGATAGATAAACCACTTCATATTGCTTGAAACAGATGACTGAAAGTTCGGATTAGTTACAGACGTTTGCCTCCTTTTTGAATTGGGGGATACTCCTCGTACTAGTTTTTGGAACAATGGAGAATGCGAACGAAATCGCTTAGTCATTCTTCACTTGTGAAATCTGTCCAGTACACTCGACATGTTACCATCACATACTGTTCATAAAGAGATAACACGGACACCGGAAGTAATTAAAAAATGAATTGATTGTTTACATGGAACAACACTGTTGTTTGGCAGAGACGCCTCGACACTGCTTTAACAGAATGTGTGATATTTGGGCCGTTTCCACTTGAAATTTTTTCCCATACATTTTAAGTATTCGGTTGTCGTATAAGGTTTCCAACACTGAAGTGCCTCGCCAAACTGACACGGATAGAAATGAATCCATGATGATGACAATCTTCGTTGACTGGAATGTATCCCGAACGAATTATTGTAGGGGAGTAGCTGAAAACAGGTCAGCAAAAACTTTATCGACTGTAAGGTACTATAACGGGTTGTTATCCAAATGGCTCTTCCGAGTCACTAATATCGATCTTAAATCACTAGAGGGTGCGGCTTTAAACCGAATGGCTAGAAGGAGTGAAATCCAGGCAATGCGCAGCCATGAATTCAAGCGCGCAGCACGCAAAGGAACTACATGGACCACACGTTATGGTAACAACCATATGGTGTTGTGATAAGTGTGGCAGAGAATGACCCGGTTATCTCTGACGGTCAAGTCACCAACTTATACAGCATCGCCTTCGAAGTGAAGTTGGGTTAATTAGACAAACCTTTGCCAATTCGATCATAGATTCGTATATCCCTGCCTTCATCTGTATCAATTGGCGATCTCCGTCGTCTCTTAGACCACTCGTTCTTTTTTCCAGAAACCTAAGCAAAAACGTCTTGCTAAATTTTCTCTTGTTATTCCTAGTTGCTGCAATGTACTTTGAACATTTTGTTTGCTTCTTCAGTTTAAATAAATACCTGATAGTCCCTTTTATTACGCGCTTTATCGTTTGACCCAAAACCTAGAAAGAGAACAGGCATGACAACACCGTTTAGTAAAAGAACGTGTCAAAATTAAGCCACAGATGCTCTAAATTTATAGGACGAAACAATTACTGTACGTGGCCGACAAGACGTAGAACAAACCAAACGAGACAGTCATATTTGGCAGTCAGGGCGTTGGAACAAAACATGTAACAGGATACATCAGAAAATAAATGCGAAAAAACCGTTTAGACAACACACAGGAGTTCGATCATACGGCTGAAGTCTGATTGACTGGGTGAGGCGATACAGATCAGTCCACCCGAATCCGGAACAGTCAATCGATATAACGTAATTCGTCCGGGCTCCTTTGTTAGGAGATGCGCCTCCTAACAATGTTTCTCTTTCAATCCTATATAGCAAACGTCTTAACATACTCGTATAGTAAAATTCACCATCCCCATATGCACAGTATCTTTCTTGCTAGCTCTGATCATAGCACTGAAGTCACCTTTTTTGTTTTAAGAGATGAAGGTTTCACTCTGATGCTAGCTTGTCATCTGCCTGACTAGCATCCGATGGTCTCGCTATAAAAGCCTCTACTCACTCGACTTCCAGTCTTATTCCTTAGAGTTTACATTGAACACGTAGCGTGTGCGTTGGACCACAAACATTACAGTGTAAGCTATTTATGGCGACCTTTGTGGACTGTCGTCCTTTGGCTCCAGTCGTTCTGACAAACGAATCCGGGAACGGATTCCATCAACCACAGGTGTCAGTTGCACTATAGATGGCTGGTTATTTGTTCTCTTAATACGGTCGTTCACCAAAGTGGCTCCAGGTGAGTTTTAATTTTTTCTGTTCAAAAGCATTTAACTTACACATCGCCGAGCAGCCTATAGCACCTCAGGGCTTGCTTCCTTGTGTATCACTGTTAGAACTGATACAAGTACCATAGACCTAGATAGAATCTCCGTGTTATTTAAACATCAGTGCTTAGTGCGTAAACATGACGAAAACTTACTAACCTCATCCACAGTATAGCAAGAAGAAAAGGGATCTCACTTTGTTGCACTCAGAAATCACCGACTTTCTCTGCCAAAGATTAGTCAAAACTACATCAAAAGATAGACAAGTTACGTTCATGTGGATTACTTAAGCGTAGTAAGGTTTGACCGCTTGCAGGACCAATCACAGATTAAATACATAACGAACGGCTTATACTGATCTCAGTGAATTTTAGGAACACTCACAGCGAATATTCATCCACGTTCTTCATTTCCGTGTTTCTGTTCAGTCTGTGGAGTTATTTGTGGGGTGGACGCCTCACACGGCTCCCTCCCAAATAACTCCAAGACTAAACAGAAACACGGAAATGAAGAACGTGAATATATATATATATATATATATATATATATATAATCACGCACATATTATCACTTGAAGATATGTTGCATCATTAAAGGATTCCATTCTGTCTTGCAACGATTAACTGCTGAGATGATTGATTCAAGACTTCATGGAATAACCTGGTTTAAATCCTTTGTCGCTTGAAATCCTTCTGGACGTCCCTATGCGTGTTCCGTTCTATCTCACAGTTTGAACTTAGAAGTGTTCGTCATTTAGTAAGTTACAACCCTGGTAGCTATATACACCAGTTACTAAGACCATTATAAGCTCAACCCAACCAAACATAAGCTCTTTGAATTTCGCTAATAAATATGCACGAAGATTGTAGGACGAGTGATCAGTAGCCTAGAACAGGTACTCAAAGTCAAGATAAGCTTTCATTCAAAGTTCTACGTTGCTATTAAGGCGATCGATGTTATAGTGTGTGAAAACTCAATTCAAGTGAGTACCATAGCGGGGAACTGCGCAAGCAAATACAAAAGGGTAAGCCGAGTCCGGAACAGCGATCATGAATAGTAGCCGGGGTCAACCACTGGACATAAAAGTGAACAAGAAGTTAATGAACGTAAAACCATGATCACTGAACTTGTCAGTGGTTGAGCAACTACATTTTGGACGGCCGTTAGATTGCGCCATTTGCCAAGAGCGATCACATAGGCTAGTAGGGATGAGGAAACTGAGGGCTGATGAGATAATTAAAAAATCGACTAGTTGAGACCAGAAATATGGGTGATCTGGAGAGTAGACGAACAGTGGAAACAGGTGGAGTTCATTGGTGGTCACTGATGACGTCATCACAAAGACGTGTATAACTCATCGGAATAACACCTACTGCCCTTTTGCCTACCATCCATTTTCCTGTTGAATGCGAAACAGTAAAATCTTATCCCACTGAGTTGGTTTCCTGTAAAATGGTGTCTCCCAATATTCCTTCATTTTTGTACTCTTGCTTAGATCCCACAGCTGTTGGTCGCTGCCGGTGATTAACCTGACAGCTAAGTGACCAAACATCTGTCAATTGCGAGCTCAGATAGAAGTTGATCTCTGATGCTGTTACACTTTGACCAGCCAGCTTTACAGAGCTGGATTTTTACAACGTCAGCGATATGAGTTATCAGGTGTACAAATCCAAACAAACAGTCCACAACGCGATTTCCTAATCGGTTGTGATAAGGTTGCTGATGTGGGTATACTGGATATAACCGAAAGGCGGCAGTGACTTACAAGAAGGTTCAGACAGTTCACCCTCAATGTGGCGGAAACCGGCTGCACACGACCTTGCCTGTGGGGAAAAAAATCTACAATTAATGTGTTCATGGTGAATGGGAGCTTGAAGCAAAAATACGTCGAGTGTTCACTGTGCCTACGAAGTTTGGAAAATGTCTGCTGACTGTAGTATTCTACTGATGATAATGATTATTCAGAACTGTATGGTACCGGGAAGAATTACAGCTCGCCACAGAAGAAAGTGTCTCATTTAACGGTCACATGCCGTAAGGAACTAAGCATTTCGTTGAATTCCTTTGGAGTGTTGAGGTTTTACAACTATCTTCAAGAAAACTGTGGATGAAAAGAGGTTCTGCCAATAAGTTATCTTCAATTATACAGAAATTGCGGTCACTCTGATACAACTGTGGATACTTTAGTCACCAGACAGGAGAATTTGGGACCCTTACTATTAGTCACAGAACATATAGTCCTAATGTGTACTCACTGTTGACGATGGACAGGTGCTTCTTTATAGTCGCTTCATATGTATAAGCCGTAGACCAAACGAAACGAAAAATCTGGTATTGAGTGTTAATTGGTTGTCGGATTTACGAAACAATATTTTTACAATGTGTATTCAAATTTGGACTCCTCCTGGATCCTTTTAGATATTGTTGGTCTTTGCCTGAAGATGTCAGATGACGACTGATCGATAGGCTATAACATAAAAAATATTATACAAAAATAGATAGATTTTTGCGTACATTTCACTAACGAATTTAATACTGAACAGATAAATTAACTTGCCGTGAATGCTGTGTGAAAACCGCTATGGGTTACCACAACGGAATGTTACGGAAGCGATCTCGTTTTAAGTCGTGAAAAATCGAGATTGTTTATGTTTCCAGACTATATTGAAGAATAAGCTAACCGTAATGCGAGCAGATATAACAATCAAGGCGGTCTATATTTACTTACTGATTTAAAGAAAGAAGCATTTGAGCGTATCCATCGTACTATTCCAGTAAAACAACCAGTCGGTGACAGTGAACAACATGCGCGAATCCACGACAACAAAGAGGTATCTGTCAGAAAACAATAGTGTAGCGAACAAGCTCGTTTTCAGCTATTCATCATCAGGCTAATTGCATAACAATTTATATGAAACAGAGTTGTCACGGCGAAACGAACAATCACAAGTAGTTAGTTTGAGTGAGGTCAGACACATCATCGGCAGACAAGGAAACAACGCTTTGGCACGATTACGTCACCATTATGACGCCAATGGAACCATGACGGTTTGACCGGTCATGGTGTGTGTGGTTGGCCACGGCAAATTCAACGCCTGAACAAAGCGCTTTTGTGCACACAAAGGTGGATTTCTTAATCGAATTCCAGTCGCTTCGGCTGTGGCTAAAATTCGGCA